>JAEANM010004271.1:0-21044 GCA_017656035.1 Myanophis thanlyinensis
GAGAGAGAAGGAAGGAAGGAATAGAGAGACAGTATGCAGAAACAGGCGGCCAAGCTAAGTGCCTGAAGGGCCTCCATCCCATCACTGGGTCCAGGTGCTTCAGCGAGTGGCGCTTCAGTGAGTGGCACACTGGATTCATATTAGTGGTCCGCAGGATTTAAAATTATGAATTTAATGGTCCCTGAGGTCCGAAAAGGTTGGTGACCCCTGCTTCAAAGAGTGAAAAATTGACTCTGCTTCATCCAGTGTTATATCACCTGCAGACTTCAAAATCTTTTTTTAAAAAGTTAATACAAGGTAGATTCAGCCAGCCTGGAAGCAATTCTCCGCCAATGGAGGAGGTTCAAGGCTGATTATGTATCACTTCAGTCTTTGACTAATGTTGCTTCATGGGGCAGTTTCAAGAGTGAGCAACATATTTATTAGAAGTTTTGCATCGACCTAGTACATTACTTATCCTGTTTGCTTCATGAGTCATTCTGACTCGCCATCACCTCTTGAATTTTGGATGAGACGCATCTTGATGTTCCACACTTGGAGATGCGGAATTTCAGTTTACATTCTACTTTAGTAAATGGTCATTACTAAGACATCAACCCAAGACAACCCCCAGAGTACTGTATATATCTATCTTCCTGTTTTTAAATCTTTTCCAGACAACACAGAAGATTATATATCTTCCTCTTTTTAAAACTTTCCCAGTTGATAGTTTCCTTTTAATTGCATCTTAATTATCAATTAATTCTTAAGTACCTAATGCCAAGAACTACCAATATTATAAACACTGAAAGTACTACAGGAATGATACTGGGGAAATCCCAGACATAATCTTCATGTCAATTGTGCTCTTTAGAAATGAGTAGTGTATTAATTGCACTTCAAAGGAAAGTCTAGCCACTACTAATCCGTTTCAGAAAAGTTTTATCTTCATATTTTGTTAGAGAAGTCCCACAAGATATACCACTCATTTATTTACACAAGATCTTTCAAGGCAACATTAATCTGCTCTTTCTGGCAGTCAGCTTAGGCAAAAAGTGGTGCTCTCCATGACTGTAAATATGTACCGTATTTGTGGAAAAGCAAGGCAGAGCAAAGTTAATTTTTGTTCCATGACTGAAATGTTTGCTATTCCGGTTCATTTTGACTATTGCATTAGAATCAGGTAAGAGTGAAGTTAATATATATCTTGGGAAGCATCCAAGTTGGTGAATCCTTGGCATTAATTTCTTTGTTTTAAACTACTGTATGCTTCTAAGAAGAAAAGTTTCTTTCTTTAGGAATTCATGCCTAAATCATATCACTAACTCCTTTTCCTGTGCTCCCAGTCTTGATTAATAGCCCCTCTCCAAATTGAAAAGATGGGGTTTCTTCTGTATCCAGAAACTGCCCCCATAATTTCAATTACAGATATAATCTAATGATACACACTTTAGCCAGGTGGATGATTCAATTTTACTGTCTTGGGCTGACCTGAGAAATGTTCTGACTGCAAGGATAGCAAATGTCACCAATTGAGAGGAATTCTTGAAGGATGTACTCAGCCCATTCCTAATTCTGGGGAAATGTATAAAGCAGCATAAGAGAAAACAACTATCTTCTGTAATTTAAAAGAAGGATCCTCAGTTATGCCTCATTTTAGTAGAAAAGGAAGTAGAATGGAATGGGGGGAGATGGTTTAAAAACTAACCTTGTTCTGTTTTTTTCTTCTACTATACTTTGATGAGACCTAGTGCAGTCTAAAGTGAGAACATGTTTGGCTTGATCAGGTGGAACTCAGGTTTACATCTCAGCCCCTAGATGGACTCACTGAATAGCTTCTGTAACTGCTTATACTTATGTGTAAATATATTCATTTGGATTTCTCTGTTTGTCTTGTC
Source organism: Myanophis thanlyinensis (assembly GCA_017656035.1). Lineage (NCBI taxonomy): Eukaryota > Metazoa > Chordata > Lepidosauria > Squamata > Homalopsidae > Myanophis > Myanophis thanlyinensis. The sequence continues at coordinate 1,878 of JAEANM010004271.1, forward strand.
TACAAATTTTATTTTTCTTTCCTGTTCTCGTTCTCTTTTTAAATTTTGGGTTGTCCCATTCTCAAAGCAGTTGCAGATGTTATTTTTCAAGGGTAACTAATATTTGTATGTCCATATACTTTAATATCTAAATATTTGCATTTTGCTTCAGGTATGGTTTTTATATGAGCCACCCAGAGTTGTTTGCTGAGATGGACAGCTGTAGAAATCAAGTAAATAAACACAATTTTTGCATTTTTATGAATGCTTTCCTACTTTTTGAAAAAAATTGGCAAACTGTATAGCAAAATGGCACGCATGGAACTGAACATGGAAAAATAGTTAACTTTACATTCAAATCACAGTCAATAAATGTCTTCCCATTACTGATTTTTACATAATGGAATCACTTCCATTACACTTGAGTTGCAATACTTTATTAATGAATCAACTCTGCAGTTGAATATGATCAAATAGATGAGGAATTCCTCGAATTTTGGAAGGTAGTAGTGTTCAGATATGTGACTTAAATTTTACAAAAGATTTGATTTACCAACACGAATGTCTTCCTGGGCTCTTATTTGAATTATAAAACTCTATTTTTATTAAATTCTTCCAAGAATCAATCTGACAGGAATTTGGATATTGATTGCTTCTCACTGTAATGATCAAGCACACTTTTCCACCAAGGTCATGTCTGAAGAAGAGCTACATTAGAAATCTAGAAATGAGGGAGGCAGAGGGAGAGGGTGAGGGTGAGGGTGAGAGAGAGAGAGAGACAGAGACAGACAGTCACTTTTTAGATCCAGTAGGCAATGAGGTTCACATTTTTCAGATTTTTTTAAAGATATAATCTTCTACATACATAGATACAAAGATACATATATGCATACCCATATTTTTTTTTCACTATATGATGCACTCCATCCCACAAAAAAAGTGGGTGGAAATGTCTGTGCATCTTATAGAGAGAATAAGGTCTCCTAAAGCAGGGGTCCCCAACCCTTTGGATCTCAGGGACCACTCAGAGACCAATTCATAATTTTAAATGGACCACTAATATGGTCCTAATGACATGACCAACTGACTTAGTGCAATATAAAAATGCAAATAATTTTTCTGAAGACCACCAACATTTTTGCATGGACCACCATGGACCACTGGTTGGTGACCACTGTCCTAAAGCCTCTGCATGTCTCGTTTTCACCCTCCCCAGCCCCCAGAAGCTCTCTGCAGGCAAAAAAACGGGCCCGTTTTGGCCTACAGAGTGCTTCTGGGGGCCGGGGAGGCCAAAACTGGGATGCCCGGCTACGGAAGGTTAAGGAGCAGAGGTGAAATTCAGCAGGTTCTAGCAGGTTCACTAGAACTGGTAGTAAATTTTCTAAGCACTTCGGAGAACCGGTTGTTAGAAGAAATCTCCTTTTGGTTTTTTTTCTACTTTACAGGGTTAATCCTGTAAGGAAGGCAGGAAAAAAACATTCTGGTGATGTTTCTAGCCTCATCTTTATTGCCCTGCTTACAGAAACTGCCCACCCAGTCACATGACCCCGCCCAGCCATGCTGACCAAGCCACGCCCACAGAACCGGTAGTAAAAAAAATTCAATTCCACCACTGTTCAGGAGACTAGTGACCCCCTCTGGGTAATGGCATTTCATGCAATACAAAAGCAAATGCAACCAAGGTAGCCCATTTTCCTAATTTCTTTTGTAAGGATCAGGACAGAAGCAGTGTTCTGTTCTCCCAGGCTGAGAACAAAAACACATTGGGTCCTCAGATTAAGTCTATGGCATTGCCCAAAGTGCAAGTAATGAGAAGCCAGAAAGTCTTAAGAAGAGATCCTTCTTTAAAGGTGTAATGCAATTGTAAGATCAGGGAAATGTTATACTATTTCTGTTCTCTTTAGGCAGTGTCAAATAGTAGAGCAATGTAGATTTTAATATTCACTCCAAAAGAGTCCCTCCAAAACAAGAATGGGCTTTTTGTGGTATTGATGCCATGGTTTCTAATGTAGTCTGTGATCTTGCCACATAAATGTGAGTCCATGAGAAATGAAATCTCTGGCACAGCCCTGGTTATATAATCCATTGGCTCCTCTGTCCATATTTTTGTAACTGAACAAGGTTTTAAAAAAACTAAAAAGAGCCCCTGTTTCATAAACTTTCTTTTTCTCATCTTCTATGGTTGGGCCATTGGATGAACAGTTGCAAGCTGATCCTTCAGTCCCAGGTGGCTTTGTCAGCGGAGGCCACAGGTTTTGTCAAATGACATGGGAAATAACATGTTGAGTGCCTAAGTACAATGGGAATCCAGGTCTCGGACACTGAACTTTGCCTCTGCTGCAGGCTTGTCTTGTTCTTTCATATCATCTGTGGGACACTGGAAAAGTACATGAAAGGCCCACTGGGCTTTTGGCAAACACATCAGTGTTGCTCTGCACTTCTACTCTTCTGAAATAGAACTAATAATCAAGTCCAGATCTGGACATGAACAGACTCTGGCTGCAACAAAATTGCCTTAATTAGTGTAGCAGAATCTCCTGGGAATGTGGAAATCAGCTGGGGAAACTATACAACACAGCCAGAAAAATGGAGAGTACAGAACTTCTAGGGCATAACCAAAACAACAACAAAAACAACAAAAACAAAGAGCAAGCAAACAAAACAATTCTCTTTTTAAATATATTCTTTTCTGCCTCTTCTGCTCATATCAGACACTGGTTACCTATTGTGTCATGGATTCATAAAAGATAAGGCAGTTATGGTTTGGTGCTACTTTTATAAAGAGTACTTTATGTTGTCTGTGACCTCTTGTGTAGAACTTGAATAAAAGAGTGTTTCTTCCAGCAAAAGGATTCACATGCTCAGTGAATTTCATCAGTAGCAGCTAAAATACTATTCATACATGCAACTTGTGTTTACAGGAAGATGATACAGTATTTTGTGTCCCATGGAATTATTAAAGATGTATTTCTTCAATAGAGCACCCACTTTTCAAATGGGAATTTTCAATGATGTGTTATACAGCACCTTTCTGTAACTGGAGGTGGGAAGAGTAACATTTTAATCTTAGCGTAACTGATATATTTCTACTATAATTAATAATAGACTGTATAACAATAATTAGGTAAAAATTGCTAGATATAAATAAGTTATTACAAATATTTTCAGATCTGTTGTGTATACACCTAACACAATATTTATATCTATATATCTTGAAATAAATTAAAATTTAATGAAGAAAGGATGCATGATATTATGACAAGCTATTCCAGTGGAATAAATAGGAAAAAAATATTTCTGGATTGAAAGCCAGTATTGCTCAAAAGTCAAGTACAAGATAAATGTCTGCTTTAAACCATTTATATGTAAATTATTGTCTCTGACAATAATGAAGAAAAGTGCAAGGAATTATGAACTGAGAAGTAAGAAAGGAGTGTGTAAGCTGACTCCATCAAAGGGCATTCTGCTTTACATTACATAATGGTTCCATCACAACTTGGGCTTTACTCATCAGCTGCTGAGAACACAAAAACATAACCCATCAGATTGTAAGATTCACTGATGGACAGGAGTGAAATATGACACAGATCATCTTTTTGTGGCTACCCACTTTTACCAGTTGCTCTCTGCAGGCCTCTAAGCCATCTGGAGCAGTATGTGGTACAGTTCCTCCAGATGCTTTTTGTTAGTCCAAAGCCTCAGACATATGGTCCTTTTCTTAGGAAAGCAATTACCTACTCACGCCAATGATACCTACTGCAGCTGCTAAAACCCTAAACGGTAATATGTATTTCAAATGGCCAGTAACAAGTCATCACCAGGCTCTTGAGGTCTACAAGTATAGTTGTTTGGAAGTCTTGAATGGCCTTTGCAAAACTGAAATGCTCTCCTGAAATCAGTGTGGTTTAGATCCTAGCTTTTAATTTCTATTATTATTGTAACTGAAACACCACATTCACACCTGCTTTTTTTGTGACATTATCACAAAAGTGGGACATACCTGAGTTTCAGAAAAGCTTCCTTCTGCAGTAGATGACAGAGCTATACAATGGTGGAGTTCTTTACTTGTTTTGTATAAAAAAAACCCTAACCCCAAACTCCTTTTTCTTTGTTAAAATAGCCTTGGCCAGAGGCCTCCATTGTATCAGTTCAGAAAGCTTGGTACATACAGCATAGGGCTTTTCTTTATAAGCTGACCCAGGTGCTGGGGTGGGTATTACAAGGGCAGCCTGAAGGGGCTACCCTACTTCTTGCCAGAGCAGCTGCTCTTTCTTGCTGGCAGCTGGGCTTGAATATTCACGGCAGTAAATAATCATGGCTGGCATTTGTTTGGCACCTCAAATGGGCAAACTTTGTGAGGCTCCAAGAATGCAGCCCCTCTTCTTTTCAAATCAGTTTTCTCTTTGCTGCCTGCTTTTAAAAAAAAATTTAACACGGTAGTGTGTCTAGGCCAATTAGGAGATTGGGTTAAGTTGACAGCCAAGTTAAGTGCCTGTGAAATTGTCTTTGGAGGACAGATGACCACAGTTTGTTGGCTAGCCAGCCAGCCTGTCTTCCAATGTCTTCCCCAAAAAAGCAAGAGAGTATAGAATAACTGATTTTATAGAATTTTATCAAATTATGCGGAATACGCCCATCTGTTTCAGCCTGTGGCTTATCATAAGAACCTTACATCTTTAGGACAATTATTGCCCTCCAGATGTGTTTTGTTTGTTGAGAACAATTGGGAAGTTTACAAAAAAAGAGCAATAATAACTGGATTTACCTACCCTTGGCTAAAAAGAGAACATATCTAGGCACAGAAAGCATCTGGTTTCCCATTTTCAATAACTTCCTCTTTTCCTCAGCAGAGATGTGCATATCTTTATGTTTCTTGTTTTTTAACCAGAATCGTAGGATCCTTCAGATAAAAGAAAAGTACCAAATAGGGGCTCAGGATGCAGGTGGCAATTATGGATTAAGATTCCCTAGATATTTGTTTACCGAGTCAGAATTGGAGCAATCCTGTTGTACACAAATCTACTGCCAAACATATACTAGATTTCAACAGCCAGATCCAGAGATGAAGATAGAAGGTCTTGTTATTGATGGGAATACACTGGATGTCTCTAGGACTGTCTCGTATAATTTGCTTGTCTTGAATAAGGATATTGAAAATTTCTATCAGATGTAAAGGTGTGAAATGCGATAGAGATGTGAAGTTTGGAGAAGCAGAGACCACATTCTTCTACGCCTTTAGAAGATCCCAGTTTTAGAAAGGTAATGGTCACACCTTTTTTTGTAAAGTTTTTGACTTTTACTTTCAGTTATAAGAAAGTTGTTGGAACTGGGGTGGCTGATGTCTTACCTGTTTCTCTTAGTGGTTTGTATTTGCATCTTGAATGGACCATTGAACATGAAGGAAGGTAGGGGAGAGGAGAAGGAAAAAGAACAAAGATGATAGATAGATAGATAGATAGATAATCTATTGCAAATCACTTGCACTCCATCAGTAAATCTCAGTATCCTGCTCTCTTGATTTATTTACGATTTAGGAGCCTGTGGTGGGCAGTGGTTAGAATGCAATATTGCAAGCTGACTCTGCCCACTGCCAAGAGTTCACCTTGACCGGTTAATGGTTGACTCAGCCTTCCATCCTTTTGAGATCGGTAAACTGATTGTAACAATCAGATTGTAAGCAATCTGATACTCCCAGATTGTTGGGGGTAATAGGCTGATTCTGTAAATCTCTTAGAGAGGGCTATGAAGTGGTATATAAGTACTATTGCCATTATATCATAATGTATTTTATGTCATGATTGTTCAATGGATTTGATCTTTCCTATCTAGAATATCCAGTGAAATAAAGTGCAAAAGAAGTAAACACATGACATATTAGCATAATACATCATGTGTAACACTTGACCAGCTTTTTCTCACCTGGCAACCTCCAGAGAACTCTAGGATGTAAGTCTAAGCCAACGTGTTACTTGCTTTGGAAACTTTTTAACCAAGTATATCTGGTGGGTGCTAAATGGAGAAAAGCTGGTCTAGACATTTCTGAAGAACAAATAGACAGAAGAAATGGCGTCATATCTCCTGTAATATCATGTTCTAATGTTTGTGACCTTTGTCATACTCAGTGTGCCTTTATTTTTATTGTACATTTTTATGTTATAGATTAAAACATGAATTGTATGCCCTTTTATCCTCTTTATATGTTTGGAGTAAAAATGTACTTGCAACTTTGTTGCAGATTGTAATATTATGCAAGCCTATATTTATCTGTAGGATTATTAAAAAATATTTGCAGCTTATCCCAAAATTTTAAAAACCTCAGATAAAAAGAAAAAAAAGGATACTACTGCAAAAGCAGTCATCATAAACTGGTTTGGCATCCTCTGGGTGTTTGTAAGTGTCATCAAGTCATTTTCAACTCCTAGTGACCACCTATATTCTCTCTCTCTCTCTTTCTCTCTCCACACACTTGTATCTTGTATCTTCTGATTTGCCCTGTAATTAAGATCCCAGGAGAACTGTAATCAGTAAAACAAGAGAAGCCAATTAACACAGAACAATCTATACACAAAATGAAAGACACTGAACTTTCCTCTGCAAGAATTCATGCAAAAAACCAAAACCTGTCAGGGTGACAAAAGGAACTTAAAAATTAATAACATCTTGAAGAGAAAGTGCACCACAATGAAGTGAACTCTAGGGCCTAAACATATAGTGGCTGTGGTCAGAGTGTGAGGGAAGACTGTAATATTCTCTTTCTGATCCTTCTTTCTCTCTCTGGCATCCTATTTTTCCTCTCTCCCAAGCTGCCAGCTATAAGGAAAGGACAGATAGCTCTTATCGGAAGTATGAGCTGATGTTTCTTAGTGGGATTTTGAAACTAATCCCAAGGGTGGGTTGCCTTTACCCAAGAAATGCAGGTTGCTCAATCCTCCATAATGAATGGAAAACATACACCCACTTGTAGAGAATATTCCATAGCCTTGCATCTATTACAAGAAAGGGCTGCTTTTTAAAATGAGGTCATCTCATGTTCTAAATTTGGGTGTGGCCCCTTGGTAACGTGGGCTTCTTAGAGATCCTCTGCAGTTTGTTGCAAAACTTTAGAGTTGCACTTTTCTATTGACAGTGCAAATGTTACAGCACTAATTTTATTGTTTATTGGATTTTGTTTTTTAAAAAAATCATGTTTGTATTTTGAAGGATTTAGGGAACCTTTTTATTGTTCCACTGAATCTACTCTAATTGGATTGATGATCCCCCAAGCTGCAGCAATATGCTACCTATTATGGCAGAAAGAAGTAAAGGAAGGAAGGAAAGAAGGGACTTTGTCTTAATCCTCAATTTTGTATTAATTTATACATAAATATGTATAAATAATAATATACATATAAGTAATAATTATCTTACAAAACTAGAAATAACTGCTATCCTTGTGTTATGGCCTCAAATTCTTTGGGGGATGACTGACTGCCTGCAGTTTACATCGTCAGGAGGTCATACATTAAAATAAAAATAAATTACTTTTTGACCGTGTAAATGGCATGGATAGAGTCCAGTCTAGATCAGGGCTACAGTGGAGGGCAAACAACTTCCTAACCCCATCTCATTCTTGAATAGGGAAGAGAGATGAAAGGAGACTTTTAGCCCATTAGCTTATTCAGAGAATCCATATTCAGGCACCCCCAAAAGCTGTTTAACCCATTGCACCTCTCCTTGGCTTTCAGATGTCTTGTGCTACATTCGTCCTTGGGGTGGTAGTCCAGCTTATCTGAATGGCATAAGAGTGGAAAAGGCACAACAAACACATATTTCCCAGTTCTCTGAGTGAGCTAGTGTGAACAATGTCTAAGGCAAGTGACCAAGGATCCAAAAAGCTGGTTCAAGCCATCTCAACTCCATTTCCTTTGCGCTACAAGCTAACAGAATTCTCAATTACAGGTAATCCCCAAGTTACAAATGTTCCTTTAGTGAACGTTCAAAGTTATGTGATAAGCACCACCTAGCACCATGATGGCGAACCTATGGCACGGGTGCTACAAGTGGCATGCAGAGCCATCTTGCTGGGCACACAAGCTGTCAGCCAACTTACCTCCAGCTGAGGATGCACATGTGATTGAGCATGCACGCGTGTGCAATTGCAGAGACTCAGCTAGTCTTTGGGCGTCTGCTATGCATGCGTGTGACTGCAGTAGGAAATCCAGCTGGTCTTTGGAGCTCTTCTGCGCATGAACACATTGCAGGTGCAAAAGCTGCATGCATGCACAGATTGTGCATTACGCATGCACAAAGCTGGCATGCACAAAGCACATACTTTTTGGCACTCGGTAAGTAAAAGGTTCATCACCACTGCCCTAGTGTTTACGAACAAGTCCTGAAATTACTAATGTTTATTTATTTGTCATTTATTTGTCAGAATTTCTATACCACCCCCTCTCCCAGGGGACTCGGGGTGGTGTACAGCCAGATAAAAACATACAAAAGCAATTTAAAAGTTAATTAAAATTAATTAAATTAAGGCTGATTTAGTATAAAATTTAACAATGAAATTTAAAATAAATTTAAAATCAATTAAAATTAAAATTAAATTCAAAATTTAAAATTTAAAATTCCAATTCAAAACCCCATAAATGTCAGGCCAGGCCGGCTTGCTGGAATAAGTGAGTTTTTAGGGTGCATCGGAAGGCCCGGAGGTCCACAACAGTTTGAATCTCTGGGGGAAGTTCATTCCATAGGGAGGGCGCTGCCACAGAGAAGGCACGTACCCTCGGGGCTGTCAGACGGCAACGCCCCGACAGTGGAACCCCGAGGAGGCCTGCTCTGTGGGAACGCACCGGTCGGTTGGAGGCTGACGGCGGCAACAGGCGGTCCCGTAAGTACCTGTGTCCCAAGCCATGGAGCGCTTTAAAATGTTGTTTATAGCTTAGCATGATAGGCTCCTACTTTAATATGCTTGTTTTACTGAACATTGTTTTAACAGTGTCTTGCAAACCATAGTAGTTCTTATAGGGAAGAAAAGGGAAGGCACTACAAAACCATCAAACTTAAGTCATAATATTTAGGATAGGCAAGCCAACATCATGGCAAGTATACACCCTCTTTGGTATGCTTCTGAAGACTCTTAATATTTTTAACTCTTTCTCTTTTAATTACCACAAGTAACATATTTGTGATTTAAGAGAAGAAAACTTCCGCTGGTTTTCTCCAGGGTTTAACTGTTGAGGAAGGCATTATTTATGTATTAGTCCACTATGGATTTTCAATAAAAACATAGCACAGTTGTTCAATCCAGCCATGTAATCATTCCTCGGGCAACATAAAAAAAAACCTCTGTATCCTGTTTAAGTATGAGTATTAGTTCTCACCCCACCCACCCCACCCACCCCCCCGCAAATGCTAAAGCTCCAGGGGAGGAATTTTGATAATCAGTTTAATCTATTATTTTGTTATGTAAGCTCATTGCCTGGATTTTGGAGAATTTGAACTGCCTCCAGTAAATAACCATTTTACAAGCTTAGGATGCCTAGAGAGAGATGATGAAGTTTCATCTTATGTTACATTAATTCATTTTCACTAGCTGCCTCAAAACATTTTTAATTTGTCACCAACATGCGAGGACACAGATTTACAAGAGGAACAGACTGCAGCTGTTAAATATTCAGCAAAGAATTCTAAACTTGACATTCCATTAATGTTTAGCCAGTGCTCTGTCAACGGTCAATTTATGAAACTTAATTTAAGCCATTTATTGCTCTATTAAAATTAATCATTTTGAATAAGCCAGTCATCCCCACCAAAAGGAATAAAATTACAGCAATTTGGAACAGTGCAGCATGAGGCAGACTGCTCAAGGGAGGGCAAGACTCAATATAACTGATCTTCTGTCTGTAATGTTTAAAAAGAAAGTAAGGCATAGGTCTCAAAAAGCTCTTACCCGAATCAATTGCTTGCATTAGGCATTCATACGTTGTTTGAACTAATCGTTTTGCACCCTCATCAACTTCTCCAACATAAAATGTCTCATTGAGATCCCCATGATAACCATTACGATAAACAGTAATGTCCACTACAAGAGACAAAAGGAACACTGCATTTTCTGTATTCTGTTTTTGCAATCATAACAAGGCTATAGATCAAATAGAAAAAAAACACGTCACAAAATCAGAAAGCATCGTGCAAGTGCCCCAGGACTTGGCTCTTTTTCTCCTATTTTATTTAACATCTACATGAAAACCACTAGGAAAGATAAACCATCAGTCTGAGGCAAGAAATCACTAACATACTGATGACACTCAGCTGTATAATGTCTGATGCCTGCTAGGCTCTAGAGGGGAAATCATATTAGGACTCAGATGAAATCCCAGCAAGACAAACTGACTGTTTATCCCCAAATTACCAAGAGCCAGTATAATTTCATACTTAATGTCTGAGGTGGTTATAACGCCTCTGAAATATGTTATCTGGCATCTTGGGTTTCCTGGACTGAAAGCTCCTCCTAAAACACCAGATAGAGGCTGGGCCAAGGAAAGCCTTTGCCCAGCTACAGCTGAGAACCAAATGCAAACATTTATGCAAAAGGATGCTCCAGTGGTGTCTAAGTTTCTGTCCTTACCACCTCACAGTTGAGTCAAAGTAATGTGTTTTAGTTGGGCTTACTTTTGAAGACAAAACAAAAACTAGTCCAAAGTGCAACTAGTTGACGGTTGATGTCTCACACTTGGTTCAGCAGACTTTCAAAGTGCATGGCATAGGAATATTGGAAAACAAGTTGAAAATATAAATGGCTATACCAAAAATATGATAACCAAAAGCCCCTTTGTTTAGTGTGGAATTGTCAGAAATTAAAAATAGGAAGGTCCTGTTAATTCAGATTAAAAGTTTCTCATGGTGATTAGCAAAAGGAATCTGAAGAAATAGCCATAACATCAGCATGTACATATAATTTACAATCTACTATGGCAATGCAAGAATTTGTTTTTCAGACTGATAAACATTCAAGGGTCTCTTATGTATACAACTGGTTGCAAAACTCCCATTCTCAGCACTCCCATTCTTGCTTCTTGGCCAGTTCACAGGAAAAACAAAACGAGACCGTCCCTGTTGCGAACTACACAGAGATACACTGAATGTAAATTGGAAAGAGTTCATTTGAAATTCCTGTACCTCTCTATTCTTTTCATCTCAATAAATCTTCCTAAAGAGAATTCCATGTGAATCATGCTTGAAAAGAATCATTTTCAGTTCAGGCTCCTCTCAAAAAGCTTGACAGCCCAAAGGGACAGTTAGTTGGAAGATGCAGAGGAATTGTTTAGAAAGGAAATGCTATAAGGTTTATGGCTTTAATTCTGAACAAATGTAAAAGTTGTAGTAAAGAAACAAAAAGAAGTTAATCAGTTGCATCTGTATACAATTAGCCAAGTAGGAGATGAATGCACTATGACCAGTAAGCTTTCCCAGCAGTTTTTTTTAAATATCAAGAATAAAACATATGTTTTGGAGTTTGATAATCCCCAAACCCAACCAAAACTAATATTTTGGAAGGATATCATCATTGGATAGATATTTACATAGATACTCTCATTTCCTTCCAAAATCATATTTCCTATGAAAATATTTATTTAAAGTTTCCTACCATTAACAATATCGCCCTCTTGTAAACGTCGCCTGTCTGGAATGCCATGGCAGATGACTTCGTTTACTGATGTACAGCAAGACTTGGGAAAATTATAATAATTCAGTGGCGATGGGTAGCAATTTCTGGCAATGCATGCCTGAAAAGAATTTTAAAAAGCTTTTTACTCAAAAATATTTCAAAGTGTAATTTTAATAAATGCAGCATGTTTAAGCAAGCATAATTTCTGAAAGACAGACTAAAATCAACTACATAAGATTAGATAATTGAGCTCTCCCTGGAACAAGGCTCTCTTTGGGACCCAATAGCATTTTTAAAATACATGTGATGCTTGACAACATATTAGCTTTTTGTTTTTTAAATTTTAAGTATTAGGGGAAAACTGAAGTCAGGTTGTACAGAGGCTGTCAGGTCTGAAGAAAAGTCTCAGGAATGCACTGGTGCTACAGATGCAATATTGGGGATCTATGAACTAATGTTATATAGTCACTCCTAACTATACAGGGCATTAGTAAGCTGTTTTTTTATTTATTAAACACAGTATCTAAGCTAAAATTTGGAAATGAAAAATAGAACCTCACTGAAGTATCCTTACTAAATGAACAGCATGATCTATTTCTTCAGTGGTTACACCTGGTTTCACCATCATGGCAGCAACATCTAAGACTTCTCTAGCAAGCTGCAGGATAAAGGAACAGAAATTATTCATAACGATAAGCAATTTCCATGGAATAAATATAAATACATATAAATATGTAATGACATTTTCAAAGTAAGCATGCAAAGACTTTTCTTTTTAGATTCTACTTCACTTTAACCAATGTTGTACAGTATAAACTTACCCTACACACAACTCGCATCCCTTCTGTATCTTCTGAAGAAAGGATCTTTATCTGAGAAGTTCCTTTAAGTGCCTGTTCTGACTCAGACATACCTAAAAAGAAGGATTATTACCATTATGGTAAGTAATAGATTGATCTCCCATGTTTCCTCCAGAAAGCTCAAGGTTAGAAAACTTAAAAAGCTGTCCTCTTATTTTATCCCAACAATGACACCCAATGAGCTGAGAGATGATTGTTAAAAAATCACTAGGGAATTTGTGGTTCAGTGGGGATTTAAATCAGGTTTATCCCAGCCCCAGATTCCAACTATTATATTATACTGGGAAACTATATCTCTTCCCAATAAATTTTAGAAATGCATGTTGGTTGCATGCAAAAGCTATGGAAGATTTATTTCCAGTAAGCTACCACAGCATTCACAAATAAGGTAATATTAATATAAATCAATGGTGTGACCACATTTGGAATAATGTGTGCAGTTCTGGGCACCACACCTTAAAAATAATACCTGTGAAACTAAAGATTCAGAGGAAGATAATGAAGGGGCTGGAGCAGTTTCTCCTCAAAGAGAGGTTGCAATATTTGGGGCTTTTTAGTTTAGAAATGAGGTGAATGAAAGAGGACCATGACTGAAGTATTCAAATCCAAGGTGTGGATAAAGAGAACAAGGAAAATCAGAAGTCTCCCACTGAAATTGAATCTTAAAAGAATCAGGACTGACTAAAGGAATTCTTTTTTAACATAAGCAATTCAGCCTTGGAATTCACTATCACAAAATGTAATCCTGGTTATTAGTTGGATTCCAAAGAGTTGGAATTAATGGCTATTAGCTTGATGGCAGTGTAAGTGTCTCTGAAGGCCATCTACTGGAAGACTAGGGAGGTTTTTTTGTGCAATTGGTTGGCCATTGTGAGAACAGATTACTGAACTGGATGGGTTAGGGGTTCAATCTAGTTGGGCAGTGCTGATCTCTTATATGTGATTGTATCAGCTTGGATCCAAATGAAAAATTAGAATGCTGTGATGCTGAAATGTCTGTACCAGACAGAATGTTCCATTCCAGAATGGTAGGTTTTGCACATAAAGTCTACGATTATTATCTGAAATAATTTTAAAAGATAAAGGGCATTAATAACATTAAAATATAAAACAGGAGCAAAACAGAGAAACTCTGGATATGACACATCTTCTTATTTGAACTTCCCCTAATTTTTCCTCAAACATTTGACAAGAGTTATCTGGCAAAATATTGCCAAAACACACAAATGTGTGTTACCCAACAGAAGGATGGCTGATGCTTGTTTGTGACATTTAAAAATCACTTCTGCTTGAAAATATTTTTTGTTGTTATTTTTCTAAAGCAACTGGTCACTAAACCCTGCAGCATAATACGTCCAAATGTTTTCGAGACATACCCATTCTGAAAAAGAAACAGTTAACAGTTTAAATTAATCACAGGCTCAACAAATGAAAGTTGTACTATGCCTATAATTACCTAAGGGGTGATCTGCATAATCTGGCCTTTGAATGTAACTCGGCACAGGCCTCATTGGCATCTAAATAAAGCACAATTAAGATCTGTTTAAACATATTTATTAGCTTAGTCATTCTGAATGTGGATAACGGCTGCTAGAAAACAAACTATAAAATGGACATTTTCAAATCAAATGAAAGCATATATTAAAATCTCCCATCCAAGAGCGCAAGCCAAGTGTTTGATGAGCTGGTGTCAGATAACAATGGGAGACATCAGAAAAAGTAACTGGCAGGCAGCCTAAAAACCTGAAGAATGTAAATAAATCCAGAGTTTCAAAGGAAGAGGAAAATAGGTAGGTAGATGTTGGGGAATCAAAGAGAAGAAACTGAACTGGGAGCCAGGAATTAAGAGACAAAGACAAGTGCGCACAAATGTCCTTAGCAATTCTCAGCCTTTCTCTCAAGAAGTGGATGAAGAAGAATCAACATGGAGCTCCAATCACATTCCTCTGGGGGATCCTTAGCTCCATGAAGCCTGATGCACCCTAGAGAAAAAGTATTCATCTCCCGAGTAACCCTCCCAAGATGTCTATCTTTAAACCATTCTGTATGTTGCTCTGAAACCTAGCAATCACGCTGAACTCTTGGGCTCTGATAACAAGAGGAGGTCTTCTAGTTTAGATGCTTAAATTACAGGCTCAAAAGCCAAAGAAAACATTGTTTCTGCTTGTAGTTCAGTCTAACACAGGGGTGGGCAAACTTTTTGACTTGTGGGCCACATTGATGGGCTCCCTCTCCCCCTCCTGCAGCCCCCCACCCCCACCCTTACTCCCCCTCCCGCAGCCCCCCCTCCCCCACGTGTCTTTGCAGGTATGGGATGCCAAACGCAGCAGCCAAGAAGAAGGTAAGAGGGCGGTGGGATGGGGGTGGCTCCTCAGCGGCAACGCCGGCTCTTGCCGCTGTGGAGCCGCCCCCACCTGCCCGCCGCCCTCTTACCTTCTTCATGGCTGCTGCGTTCAGCATCCCACGCCTGCAAAGACACACGGGCATCAGCGGCCTGTCCTGCTTTGCCGGCAGCGCTAGGGATACGCTGCCGAGGGAGGTGTCAGTGAGGGCGAACTCCTGAGTCTGCGCCAGAACTAGTTTGGCGGGCCGGATTAAAAAGCCCAACGGGCCGGGTGTGTCCTTCGGGCCGTAGTTTGCCCATGTCTGGTCTAACACTTTAGGAAATAGGTTTCTCTTTGTACTCAAGTTGCCCAATCCTACTTCTTCTCCCTCTAATGAGGATTTCTCTGAAGTGGCTATAGCTTAAAAATCCTGAGCTATAAGGAATGAAGCCCAAATAAAAATGATAAAAAGATATTCGTTTGGGCAATAGCCAAAGTTTTAGTAATTCCACCATTCCTTTTTATAGCTATTGAAGTAATCGTATATTTATGAAGTTTCAGTTTGATAACCTGATGTTAGAGGCAAAACGGAATTCAATAACTCTGAATAACAACGGCATACTAACATTAGTTTCCAAGGCATTATGGGAGCCTTCCAAAAATCCTTCCATTGAACTGTAATATTTAGTGGCAGAAGGAGAAATACTAAATGTGTATTGCTTCAATTATATTTTGATTTGCATTTTTGTCTCTTTGCTTTTTGAGTTGAAATAACAAGCCCCAACAAGATAACATGCCCTTGCCTTTAAGGATTGCGGAAGCACTGCAGGAAGCCCGTTGCTCCAATTGTTTAAAACTTTTCTAGTTTAAACTGAATTTATTTATTTATTTCATATATTTGTATACCGCTCCCCTCCCTAGGGACTCGGGGCAGTGCACAGCCACTTAAAAAGAAATACATAGAAAAGTTAAAATGTTTCAAATCATTGCACTAAGAACTGCAGCTTCTATACAGAGCCACTATTCCCAATTTTCTACAGACTAACCCAGCAAGACAACTGGGAATTCTATTTGTATTAAAGGTTGCAATCTGCCAAAGACATTATTGTATGAATGACAGTGACATATTCTGCAATATATAGAAAAATTTACAATTTCATACTTTATGTCACACATTTAGCAGCTGCTTATAACCAGAAAGCAAGATTTTTAAAATCCTGTTTATCCAAATTTATTGAAAGGGGAAAAAATATTAGTTTAGAAAAGTATTGGCAATTATTTATGTAAAGTAATTTCCTATGCGCCTAAGTATAAGGTCATAAAAGGTCTTAGAAGACACAGAAAGCACATTCTGAAATAGGTTTGCAAGTCACATTAACAATGATTTGAGATACCATATTTATAACTGTGACTCAAGAGAGCCCAGCATCATAAAAATATAACTGTAACTAAATCATAACTGATTGAATGGAGAGAAAATGGAAGCAGGTAATAAAGAAATTTAAGCCATGATTTGCCTTCATAACTAGAAGCGCAATCATGATTTAATTCCGAACTATTAACAAAGCAAACTTTAAATCTAATACAGCGCTCCCCAAACGTGGGTAAATTGACCAGCACTGATTATAAGTTTTTCTTTAGCTTCTTCATTATGAATCATTACCTAATTACAACAGGGACATTTAAATAAGAACATTCTGATAAGTGGTAAAAAGGACTTTCTAGTAAATGGTCTGGGTAATAAAGGAGGGAGTTACTGCTCTAACATGCTGAATGTAAATTATTCTCCTTCATTCCTTTTTGATTCTGCAATCACCAGTACATTACTACCATAATCAACTATTGTACCCATGAGAACAGAAAATTTATTTTTTCAAATTAGTGTTTCTTCAAAGACTGAAATACTACTGTACATAAATTCATCTCCTAGCAAAAAAACTGAACATTCTCTTAGCAGCTTTTATCAAAAGTCTTTATCTCAGGGCAGGAACTGAATTATTTGTCAGTTAGCTGCACATGTTAGTTCACACATAACAGGAACCAAAAATAACTTGGTTATTTTATGAATTCATTTATTATGGCTTAATGCTATATTCAAAGTGAATTACTATGGTTTACTCAAAAACTATGTTTAACTAACCCTGATTTCATACATTATTAGTCACTCCCTATACTATCTGCACCTGTCAAGATTTAGAAAGGCCTTAAAATACTTTTTTCCAAGAGCCTATATGAAGTTGAAAGACCTCTTCGAAAAATGTATTTTAAAATGCCTGATTTGTTCCCATCAAACTGAGCTGATGTTTATATGCACAGTCATTTCCAAGCTGAGAAAATATTTGCAGAGTAAAGCCCAAATCTTCTATTATGGACTACCCACTAAAACAGATTTGACTAATGTTTCCTTTGTTCTTTCTACAGTCGGTCCTGGACTTTAGAATTGGAACCAGAATTTCTGTTGCTAAGCAAGGCAGTTGTTAAGTGAATTGTACCCAATTTTGCAACCTTTTTTTGCCTGAATTGTTAAGCCACGAGTATCAAACTCGCAATGTCACATTGCCATCATGTGATACTTTGCAATGTTTTTTTCCCTTCGCAGAGCTGGGGCGGGCATGGCCTGCGCATCTGGCCCTTGGGCCGCCAGTTTGATACTCCTGTGTTAAGCAAATCACAGCAGCTTTTAAGCAAATGATGCAATTGTTGAACTTGCTTCTCAGAAGTCATCAGGGAAAGATTGCAAATGGCAATTGCATGACCCTGGGACATTTGCAGTTGTTGTAAATGTATGCCAGTTGCCAAGTTCCCGAATTTTGATCACATGTTTGTGGAGATGCTGTGACAATAGTATGTGTGGGGACTAGCCACAAGTCTTTTTTTTCCCCCATTTCCACTGTAATTTTGTATGGTCCCTAAATTATTGATTGTAAGTCAGGGACTACCTATGCTGGAGTATTATGTCTCTAAAAGGGACAGCAAAATCAAATTCAATTTTTATTTGTCACATACATAGTCATACATAGTATGATATGCAGTGAAATTGCTCTTGAAAAACAAAAAAATCTTATGGCATTTTAGAGATTAACAAATTTAAATTTATATAGGTAGTCCTTGACTTACAATTCGCCTAGTGACCATTCAATGTTACAACAGCACTGAAAAAAGTGATAATGACCATTTTTCATGCTCATTTTTCACGCAGCATCCCCATGGTCACATAATTTACCTTCAGATGCTTGGTTAACTGGTTCATATTTATGATGGTTGCAGTGTCTCAGGGTTATGTGATCCCCTTTTGTGACCTTCTGACAAGCCAAGTCAATGGGGAAGCCAGATTCACTTAACAACTGTGTTACTAATTTAACAACTGCAGTGATTCACTTAAACAAGTGCGGCAAGAAAAATCGTTAAATGGGGCAAAACTCACTTAAACAAATTTCTCACTTAGCAACATAAATTTTGGGCTCACTTGTGGTCATAAGTTGAGGACTACCTGTATAAGCCTTCACGGAAGCAGATCAATTCATGAAAGACAAATAATAGAATCTGTTAATTTCCACAAAACTCTCTCTTTAATGGATAATAAGGATGTTTTAAACTGTCTGATATAATTATGGCAAAATAACCATCAAAATTGTTTTACGTGTACACATCTTTAAAAAAATAATTGGACAGTCACATTCTCTAACTGGGAGAACTATCATGAAAAAGTTACCTTCCTGTGATTTGACCGGCGCAAAAACTGAACAAAATGACACATTGCAGTTATTTCACCCTATTTACCAGAGGATAATGCGGCCTGAGTTTCCCAGTATATCGATAACCAGCCCAGGGATCTGTGTTTATGTCTCCATCTACAGTCCAGGCAGAAACTTCTCGTTTTGCTTTCTCATCTTCTATAAAACAAAAGCAGAATCATTACTGATCTTAATTAAGAAACTTCATCGAACACCAGAAATTGAAAAGTAAATATGGATAGATGGAACTCTTTTCCACTCTTTTTTAGAGCTCTAAAATTTTCCCATGCTTGTTTCTCCTGTACAATCTAACTCAGATACTATTTGTATAAAGATAATATTTTTGCCAAAAAGCTATAAACAAATAAATAAATCCAAGTCAGTACTAAAGCACAGGCCTAGTCTTGCTCTGCCCATTTGCAACGGGTACGTGTCTAGATTCACTTCTTAAAACTCTACTGTTCCAGTGATACTGGTGTCTTTATTTTTCAGTTCCTCTGTATCACTCTGAACTTATTTTTAATTTTTAATTTTTTTATAATTTTTTTTTTATTGATAATAACAAAACATAAACAAAAAACAATAAAAACAATATTTCACCACGTGCTATACATAAGAAA
>JAEANM010004272.1:0-21043 GCA_017656035.1 Myanophis thanlyinensis
ATGTAGGGTTTTTTTTGTTTTTTTTTATGTTATGTATGTTTTTTTTTTGTGTATGTGTTTTAAAATAAAAAATTCTTAAAAATAAATAAATAAAAGGGGGGGCAGGTGTTGATTATAAATGGGTTAGTTGAAGAAATGAAACTCCTGCAGTTCCATAGAAACTTGTGAAAATGTGGAAACTTTTCAAGGACTTATTAACAGGTGTGAAGAGAAAGGTGGATGGTTGCCATAATAAAAGAATTTGTTTACATTCTCTACATGGGATCCTGGGGTTGGGGCTGGGAAATTCATAGTTTAATATTGTGAACTGATGCTAGATAAATTCAGAGTTAGTTCTACCACAGTAATAGCATGTTATGTATTCAATAAACCAGTAGATTTTTCATAAACGAAAATGATCCTGGACTTTTATTGGAGCATTCAAGCTAAATGTTGACAGCCTTCTTCCGAAGAACCTTTACCCAAAGAATTATTGCCTCTTTGGAATTCAACTATGTTTCTGTTTTGCTCAGCAGAAAAGGTGGAGGAACCTCCCACCTCTCCTTTTGAGAGCCACTATGATGGAGGCTTACAGCTGCCAGATTATGAAGATGGTACGTGCTATTTCATGTCTTTTATGGAAGAGTCATAAAAGAATCTCTTTCTCTCAAGACGAATCTCCTTCGCATAGGTTCTTCTTTTGCAATTTCTCTAATGTTTGTTCCTGGAATTCTTGGGCAAGAACATGGCTTGGAGCAGAATTCCCTTGACTGTTGTGTGGGGCTACAACTTTCTTCTTTCCAGCTGTCTTACCCATGACTCACACCCAGGAAGAACCAGGCTGAGGAAGAATGGCATAGATGAAAAATGCAGAGACGTCCCTCAGTTGACTACCACCTTTCAGCTAGGAAGGTGGAATGGGTCCTGAAGTTGCTTCAGTAGACTTCCAAACACAGCAAGTTTATAGTGAACCTTTGTCAGAAGAGATACTTCTGAAGGTTCAACTTGGTCTTCAAGTGAATCCATCCATCTTGGTATTCTTGAACCTCCAGTTGGAAAGGGGCCCAAGAATTTTCTTTTATGTACACTTCTTCCTTTATTATGAAACTATTAATATGGAACAGCTGAGAAATTGCAAGAGAGAATGCTGTATCCCTGTATAACTGATTTTGCTGGTGCCATGGTGTGGAAGAAGTTCACTTTCTCCACATTCTGAAGACCAGTCAGGTGACTATTAAGTATAAGTTTTAAACTTCTTTATTCATACTGGGCTATGCTAGCTTGGTCATGAAATAAACCAATAGCTTTGAGAAAGGCCTGGATTACTTAACCTTTTAGAATTTGGAGAAAAGTTAAATTAATGAATATATGGTGGAGTATTTATTTGCACCATTTTTGTTCTGCCTTCTCAGAAACACAAAACAATATACATAATTTTCTGAAGTGGCCAAGTCCAGATGTGATTGCTGCACCATGGTCTTTAGATCAGCCTTATCCAAAGTAACAGTATACAAATATGTTGAAACGTCTCATTCCAAAATTTCCTACAGTAACTATGTTGGCTGGGAGTTCTAGAAAGTCCATATTTCTGGAGAACAGCTAGGTATGGGGACAGTTTTGAATTATGCTGAAAAATCCCTATGAATGTATCTATCATTAAGTTGGAAGAGCTCAGTTTGAAAAGATGGTGAAACTATGGAGAACCTGAATGTTCCTTTAACTGCATTTCTGGTTTCATTTTCCCTTGTAGTGGATTATGGTCTGCCTCCCCAGGAGCCCAAAAAATTCCCCAGCGAAACAGATGAAGGTGAGATGGAGATAGATGAGGAGAAACTCAAACCAAGTGAGGACATGGAAACTGGGTTGGTCTGAGCCTGAAGGAAGGGGATTGTTGCTAGGAAGGAATATGAATTGGGTGAACTGGTTGACCCCAAGATGTGACAGATCCCAAGTTGAGTTCCCAATCTACCCAATTTCAAGCAAGGAAGGGAGTTAATATTGGCATCCCTGCAACTTTGCCCCAATAACTACTTCCATGAATTAGCACAGCTGCATGATCATCACTTCTCCATCAGCTGCAAGCCACCACTTTGGCTTTGCGCTTCCATCAGACTGCTTTACAGTCTCATCACTTATCTTCCTTATTTGTGCATTTGCCCCAACAAACAAGCACTTGAGAAAGATTGAGTCTACACTGTTGGGAATCTCAGCCCCTGATATTAATATTTTTTTTCTCTTTGCTTTGGATCAGAGAGGCCTAAGAAAGGAGGAGGCAGTAGCAAGGAGGAAGAGGAGGGTGAGACAGAGGAGAGCAAATGGACAGAGGAGAAAAGCAAGGAGAAAGGTGGGTAAGCTGCAGAAAGAAATGAGAAGCATTTTCTTGAGCTTGTAATTAAAGATTATTTGTTTTGGTGTTATATTCAGGCAGAGTAATTGGTGCTTAGGTTTTGCCAAGCAGCTCCTTTGAGTCAATTTAGGATCATGGACTTCAGAAGGTTGGAGAAAGATACCTCTAATGTTTATCTATCCAGTGCCTCACCTCTGTGTATTTGTTTCTCAATTGCTCTTTTATCTTCTTGGTTGCTTTCTTTCTTGCTAGAATAACTTCTTCTTTGCCTCTTCCTTGCATGCAGGGAAGCCAAAGAAAACAGGAGGGAAAAAATGGGAAACCGATGAAAATGTGTGGACTCCAGAAGAGAAAATAAGTAAGTATAAAGGAGTGCAGAGATCATGCTGTCAAAGGAATGCAAGAGTCAGTAGAAGAATCATTAAGAGAAAATAAATGCGAAATGAGCATCTCAGGCCCCAGGAAAGAAGGAAGTGTGAGAAAGTAACCCCACCTTGATTCTGTTTAGTATAAGGGGGGGACGACACTCTAATTGTAAGATAAGAACTATCCGTACTTAGGAGTAAAAGGTGCATCAGTGTAACTGACTGTATCTATTTGTGAAATCCTAACCGTTCTGTATTTTGCCATTTGAAGGTCTTTGTTTGACTATATAACAGTTCAAAAGGGTTGCTTTGAGAGTTTCTTTGGACAACTGATGCAGCAGCTGCTTATCAAAGTGCCTGCAAGTGTGACCTGTCTTTGGATTTTCAGAATGCCCTCCCATTGGATTGGAATCTCATCGTATTGAGGATGATCAGATCTTGTCTTCTTCCATGCTGCGACATGGTTTAGGAGCTCAGCGTGGACGTCTCAATATGCAGGTATTTCCTGGAATTGATATCTCAAGTAGTAAATCTTTGTCTCTGAAATGATATTAATACATATATTAAAAGTCTGGATAGTGGACTTTGTAATACCTGGAGAAAGCAGAAGAGAAGAGAAAGAATGGAGAAAAATAACAAAATAGAGTAGAATACCTATGGCAGACGAAAGTAAAGATAGTACTAGTAGTAATATAAATATCTTGGTTGCAATTCTAAAGTATTTAGAGCACTACATGAACACCATAGACATTTACAAAATCATCACCAGTCAACTTCAAAAGGCAGTTTTACTAGGGACAGCTTGCATCTTCAATTATATTATTAAATATTATTATACTATGACATCAGCTTACTTTATATCCTTGGGAAGGCATCAGTAGGTGGACAATGTACCAAATCTAGTTTAAACATCTAGCTGACTTGGTGACCATCCATAATTTACATTTATTTGCTGCTGAACTCCCAGCAAATCTGGGTGTTGGCAATTACTCGCTTCATTCAATATAGTGACTAAATTAGTAGACCAGTGAAATATTGTGGAGATAGTATACTTAGACTTCAGCAAAGCATTCAACAAAATGGAGTACAACTTATTTCTTGTTAAGCTACTGGTAGACAAAAGTGGGATAGATAACATCACCATCAGATGGATTTGTAACTGGCTGACAAACCACCACCAAACTACTCGATGAGTTGTCCTTAATGGTACTATGTCTATATGGAAGGAAGGAAGGAAGGAAGAAGTGGGTACCACAACATTCCATCTTAGTTCTAGTATTCTTTAATATCTCCATAAATGACTTAGATGAGGAATAGAAGGGCATTTACCAAATTTGCAGATGATACTAAACTGGCAGGAATAGCTAACTTAGATGATAGGTTCAAGAGCCAGATGGATCTTGACAGAAATGAACACTAAGCCCTATCTAACAAAATGAAATTCAATGTCGAGAAAAGTAAAGTCTTCCACTTAGGCAAGAAAAACCAAAAATACACATATAGACTGAGTGAAACCAGACTTAATAGCAGTAACTGTGAGGGGTATCTTGGAGTCTTAGCGGACAACCAATTAAATATGAGGCAACAGTCTTCAGTGGCAGCCAAAAAAGCCAATGCAATCCTAATTTGCATTAACAGAGGGATACAGGCAAGATCACATGAGATAACTAATACCACTCTATAACGCCTTAGTAAGACCACACCTAGAATACTGCATCCAGTTTTGGTCACCACACTATAAAAAAAGATGTTGAGACTCTCGAAAGAGTGCAGAGAAGAGCAACCAAGATAAATAGGGGACTGGAGGCTAAAACATATGGAGAACGGTTGCAAGAACTGCTCATGGCTCGTTTAATGAAGAGAAGGACCAGAGGAGACATGATAGCAGTATTTCAATATTTGACGGTCGGACACAGAGAGGAGGGGTCAAGCTATTTTCCAAAGCACCCGAAGGCCCAAAAAGGAATAATGGATGGAAGGCGATAAAGGAGAGATTCAACCTGGAAATAAGGAGCAATTTTCTGACAGTGAAAACAATCAATCCATGGAACAGAAGTTGCCTTCGGAAGTTGTGGGAGCTTCATCACTCTCTTTCAAGAAGAGACAGAACTGCCATATGTTAGAGATGGTGTAGGGTCTCCTGCTTGGATAGGGTAGTTGGACTAGATGGTCCCTCCCAACTCTGTTAATCTGTTAAAATACATCTTTTTCCAGAAAGTTGAACAATTTGCATACTTTGCATGCTTTAAATCAGTTCAGTGCTGATATAAAGATGTATTTCTGTGCTTTGCTAATTATGGTTTTCCCCTCCAGGCTGGATCCAACGAGAATGATTACTTTGATGGTGCGTGGTGTGCAGAAGATGACAGTAGCATACAGTGGATCCAGGTGGATACAAGACGAATTACCAAGTTCACAGGAGTCATCATCCAAGGCCGGGATTCTCTGCACCAGTATGTGAGGGTCTGGGCAAGTCTGCTGTATATGTGGGGTCTTGCAGAATCAGCTGAATGAGTGAAATAAATGGATGTGGGTGGGAAAAGTGGACCACAATATAGTGCTTGCTCTGTGTTGGATCTCTGCATGCTTTACAATTCTGCAACTAAAGAAGAAAATGAATTCTACATGATGGGTACAGTGTTAAGTAAGAATTTATAATTGTTTATTGTATAATTACTGTCATAATGAGAAAATAGAATTGGGGCATTCCAGTTCTGGATTAGTGGAAGTTTTCTGGACCATCTCCCGGATTTTGAGTCTTTACCTCACTCCCATATATGGCATCACTCCCTTATATTCAGGTTCTCTTAATCAAGACTAGAATTCTGGTTTTCTTAAAAGGGGGCAAGACAAAAACATGGATGTTGCCTCCAACTGGCTTCCTAGCTCCCACTGATCTGCCTTCTCTGTCTCTTTTGTCTATCCTAGTGAGGACTTTGTCACCACTTTCTACGTTGGCTTTAGCAACGATAGCCAGAACTGGCTCATGTACAGTAATGGTTATGAAGAAATGGTATGTACTGGATCTTGGAAAATCCTTCTGGTGCCTGATGTGAAGTGATTGATCGTTTAACAATGTTCTTTTGTTCACACCTGATCTTCCCTGACAGGGTCCAGATGGGCTGAAACAGCGATTCCCAAAATTGGCAGTGATTCTGCTGGCTGGGAATTATGGGAGTTCTAATCCCAACAAGCTGAAGGATGCCAAGTAGAAAAAGTCAGCCCGGGGGTACTAAAATTTTTATCCTGATTAGCCAGGATCTGTACTGTGTGGTTGAATTCAAGGGACTCAGAAAGTCTGAGGATCATAGCCACTCTTTACGTTGGTTATTCCTTTACCTGCAAATCTATCTATCAGTTTCAAGATTAATTTCCAGAGGACTGCAGAGAAAATGATCAGACTTGATGGTGCAAACTCAGGACAATCAAAACTATTTAAAAATTGTTCAAGGGAGCATCAATTAATATGAAAAGTGTGGCAGAATTTTAAAAAAATAATTTTTGTAAGGGACATATGCCCAAAGGACTCTAAAGTGCTAAAGTACATTAGAAAGATCTTGAAGAAAAGAAAAATGAGAGGCTCAGGGATATATAGTAGCTGGATCTTCTTGACTGGCAAAAAATAAAAAACCCGCTTTCCCTGTTTCTCCTTCTCCCTTTTTAGCTTTTTTATGGAAATGTTGACAAAGACACTCCTGTGATGACCGAATTCCCGGAACCGAAGGTGGCTCGTTATATTCGTCTCTATCCATTGACTTGGAATGGTAGCCTCTGTATGAGAATGGAAGTTCTAGGCTGTCCCCTTTCCAGTAAGTATGGGAGAAACAGTGGTCCTTGGTCCTTTCTCCAAGTCAAAATGACCATTTTAAAAAAAGGTAATTTGTGGATGGTGATGGGAAAGACTTTTAGGGGTCTGCTGCTAGCAAAACTGGTCTAAGTGCAACTAAAATTCTGACTGGGTAATAAGCAGCTATTAATTTGGTATCAGAGAGAGAAAATTTGGTATTAAAGTTCCTGCCGTGTTTAATCTGTTCTTCCTTTCCCTCTCCCCCTGTCTTTTTGCAGGCATCCACAGCTATTACAGTTTGCAAAATGAAGTGATGACATCAGTGGACTTTCGCCATCACAACTACAAGGATATGAGACAGGTAAATATGCATGTTGAAAAAGATCTTTACTGTTCGAGAAATGCTGCTTTGAAGAAGACAGGATTTAGGCAAGTTAGAGATAAAGAGGTAATTTATCCACTACAGTTTCAATTTCAACTTGAGCACAACAGTGTGTCTGAGATGGATTATATGTCCTATGAATTTTCCTTGGATGGAATTCAGCACCATTGCAGGATGTGAATGCTTCAAAAGCTTCCAGGAACCCACTCCTTTTCTAATCCCATCTCTATCTTCAATTTTCTGTCTGGGAGTACCGTTGTTTTCCTTCCCTGCAGCTTATGAAGATAGTGAATGAAGAATGTCCCACCATCACCCGCATCTACAATATTGGCAAAAGCTTTCGAGGACTTAAGATCTACGCTATGGAGATATCCGATAATCCAGGCGAGCATGAACTGGGTAAGAATCCAAACCCACTGCCTTCAGCAGGCCAGGCCCCGAAGATGCATACGTACATCCCAAAATATTATGCAGATCTGGATCTTTTCATCTTAGTTCAGGGGTGTCAAACTCGATTTCATTGAGGGCCACATCAGGGTTGTGTTTGACCTTGGCGGGACAGGGTGGGCCTGGCCGGGGTGGGCGCCTCACTTGTGTTGGTGCTTATGGTTGGCGAATGCGGCCCTCCCGAGCTCCATTTTCACTGGCAGAGGGTTGCAGGAGGCCGTGGTAGCCAAAAGTGGAGCTCAGGAGCACGCTTTTGCTGGCAGAAGCACCATGGGCCATTTTCTGTTTGCAGGGCGGTCCTGCAGGCCAAATCTAAGTACGGGCTGGATCCGTCCCCCAGGACTTGAGATTGACACCCCAGTCTTAATTCAAGAGAAGAATCTTCGTGTATATCCAGAGACATAACAGACATATATACATGCACAATATGACATACAATTTTTAATTATTATTATTATTATTATTATTATCAGTTAAGTACTAATAGCATTCAATTGTATGATCTTTTTTGGCATGGTTGTTAAACAAATCATTGTTAAGTGAATCTTACAGTCATTAAGTCAACCTGGCTTTCCCGCCAGCTGGGAAGGTTGCAGGTGACAGTGATATGACCACAGGATGCTGCAACTGTCATAAATCCATACTGGTTGCCAAGCACCTGAACTCTGGTCATATGCCTGTTGGGATGCTGTAATGGTCATAAATGTGAAGACTGGTCATAAGCTCTTTTTTCTAGTCTAGTTATAACTTTGAATGGTTACTAAATAATTAGTTCTAAGTCAAGGACTACCTGCAGATCTAAAAATGTTCATATTAAAGACAAAAGTAGTCATGCTTGATAGAAATAATGTCATAATCAAAGCAATACATATTGTAAGTAGTATAAGATTACCTCAAGTAGTGGGAGTTACATGGTGACCTTGAGGTGAAGGCGCTCATCTCCCACTCGGAAGGCTGACAGTTCAATCCTAGGCAGTGGTAGAGGTTTCTCTATCAGGAGATAAAGAGAAAATATCTACTGCAAACTCCACAAAGGCATCAGGAAGGGTAAACCAGTGAACGCTCAGCTCCATTCAGTCACCCACAACTCCACTCCGAATAAAGGGATTACAAGGTCATCAAAAGAAAAGAAAAAAAATAGATCAGATGGTGGAGTTTCATTGCCTTATAAAATGTGCTTCTAATTTCTTTTGCCCTCTACTTTCTTTTTTCCTTTTGCATAATGTGGCTTCCAGGGGGAGGGAATAGCATGATAGTCATTGATGTAAATATGGACTCTTTGTTGCCTTTTCTAATGGAGTATCAGCAACTTTCCATTTTGGGTTATTATAGGAGAGCCGGAATTCCGCTACACAGCCGGCATCCATGGCAACGAGGTGCTGGGCCGGGAGCTGCTGCTTATGCTGATGCAGTTTATGTGCAAGGAGTTCAAGGATGGAAATCCACGCATCCGGAACCTGGTGACAGAAACCCGCATCCACCTTGTCCCGTCGCTCAATCCTGATGGCTATGAGATTGCCAGCCAAATGGTGAGTCTGACTCGGCAGACTGAGCTGAAGGAATCCAAAGACAGGTGGAGGGAACCCAAAGCTGGAAGAATTGGGGTTATTACCAAAAAAAAAAAAAAAAGGGAAATGCACCAGTTTGTTAACTTTCTAAATTTATGCACACTAAGATCTGCCTTGACTTTGCATGGCTGCATCTTGCTTTCTTCACTATAAAAATAAAAAAGTTGGCTGGTTGAACCATTTCAGAATTGGGTCTTCTGCCCAAGTTGAGAACAAAACATCCAAGCAATTTTCAGCCTTGCAAATTTGAATGAGTGTTTATATACAACTGCCATGTTAGTTTTACCTTAACTGTTCCTAGACAGCTGTTCTTGGCATCATCACTACAGGGAACAAAAATAGGGAGGCTTACTTGTCATTGAGGCTGTCTCAAAAAGCAACAAAAAAAAAAAACCCCAATAAAAATAAATGTAAGGCCTAGCCATGAATATAGTTATGCAAGCATATCCTCTTTTCCCCGCATTTTGAACCATGTCATGTGGGGGAATTTACTGGAGAAAGCAATTATGTTTAGAAGAGTTAGCAGTAAAAGGAAACCAGGCTGCCAAAAAACATGGTGGCTGGACATCATCAAAGCTGACACCAGTCAGAGCATAGAAAAACTCAAAGAAGCCGTGGAAGATTAGAAGATGTGGAGAGATCTGGTCATATAATTGCCAAGAGTCGGACACAATTGAATGGATAACATCATCATCATCCTCTTTTCAGGGCTCAGAATTAGGGAATTGGGCTCTGGGACATTGGAATGAAGAAGGTTTTGATCTCTTTGAGAACTTCCCTGATCTCAACAGCATCCTCTGGGCTGCGGAGGAGAGAAAATGGGTACCACACAGAGTCCCCAACCACCACATGCCAATTCCTGATCATTACCTTGCAGAAGATGCTGCAGTAAGTACATAGATGGAAGAAGGTGGGTGCAGGAAAAACCCACCAGCTCCTAAAACATGTATGTGAGTTTTTAAAGCCAGAAATAATCCAGTTCAAGAAACATAGAATATAGACTCATGGGGTTGGAAGGGACTTCAGATGTCTTCTAGTTCAACTACCTGCTCAAGGCAGGAGACCTTGTACCATCCCAGTCAAATAGTTGTCAGTCCATTTTTGAACATCTCCAGGGATGGTAATACCTACAACTCTGCGGGAAGGTATTCCTTTGATTAATTGTTGTCCCTGTCAAAAAAATTCGTCTTATTCTAAATTGGAACTCTCTTTAATAAGCTTCCATCCGTTAAAAAGAGTGACCCAAACTTTTTTGTTTGTTTTCATCTGCTTGGGCTGCCTGATTTTAGAAAAGCTGACCAGCTTCTGAGGATCTGGTTAAGAGCGCCACATAATCCCAGGGCTTTAGGCTGGTTGCTGAAAAAGCATTCTGGAAGAAATTGGTTCTGTGCTATTACTAAGAAAACTAAATTGATTTTGAAGTTACCAGGAGTTAAGATGGAAATTGAAATATAATTTATAGCTTCACTTTTAAAACAAAAAAAAGCAGCTTAATCATGGTTTACAAGAAAAAAAACCCTTATTTTTCATTGGAATATTGTGCTG
This sequence comes from Myanophis thanlyinensis, assembly GCA_017656035.1. Taxonomy (NCBI): domain Eukaryota; kingdom Metazoa; phylum Chordata; class Lepidosauria; order Squamata; family Homalopsidae; genus Myanophis; species Myanophis thanlyinensis. Next base: position 10,421 of record JAEANM010004272.1, read on the forward strand.
TGATTACATTATTTCCAGCATCCATGACCTTACTTTGGAAACTTTTTCTCCCAGGTGGCAGTTGAGGTGAGGGCCATCCTAGCCTGGATGGAGAAGATCCCCTTTGTGCTTGGTGCCAACTTCCAAGGGGGCGAGAAACTCATTACCTATCCTTTTAACATGGCTCGGCCCATCAATGAGAATGAAGTTGGTCCTCCACCATCCCAAGAGGACTATGAAGAGGAAAACCCAGAAGTCAGAGAGACCCCAGACCATGCCATCTTCCGCTGGCTGGCCATTTCCTATGCATCGGCCCATCTCACAATGACGGAAACATTTCGTGGAGGTTGCCACGATCAAGATGTGACCAACGGAATGGGGATAGTCAATGGGGCCAAGTGGAAACCACAAGCGGGCAGTGAGTATGAAGCATGGAAGACAAGCAGAAGGCATCTCAATGGTCTGACCTGTTAGGAGAAGTGCTTTTATTGATAATGCAGAGCTGCATTACACATTTCAAACAAGATTCTTTCAAATTCTCCTGCCTTTTTTGCTTTCAACTCGTTTGTCTAATGCCTTTTTGGTCCCCTCCTGCTTGGTTCTGAATTTGCATAGAGCACATGAGAGGCATTCTATATCTTTTCATTATGATGTTGATCTTTTTGGTTCAAAATATCCTCCCATTTTGCAGAACACAAAAAGGAAGGAGAAAATAGCAAGCTATTTAAAGGCATGAGATAAGGAAATTTCAGAATTGCAATCTTGTATGTGTCTCTGTGTGTGAAGAAGTGACACTAGGTTTAGATAGATTTCTGGGTTGGTGTGACCTCCAATAGGAAATGAGGCTAAATAGGAGGTCTTTATTGTTTAAGCAGTTGTCTCGTGAAGTTTGGTTTCTCGTGAAATTCACCCTTCAAGGGTTTGAATATCAATCAGGTTTTCTAAATGTCACTTCATCCTCTGACTTTGCAGTCATTGTACAAGTTGTAGAAGTGAGTTTGTCAAGGGAATTAAGGCCTTAAGTGGAGAGTGGTGGGTGATATCCTTTTCCTGCTAACTCTTTCAGCCCTGAACGATTTCAGCTACCTACACTCTAACTGTCTGGAGCTCTCCATCTATCCTGGGTGTGACAAATTTCCCCATGAAAGTGAACTACCACAGGAGTGGGAAAACAACAAGGAATCTCTGCTGACATTCATGGAGCAGGTGAGTTGCAGAGTTGGTCCACAGAATGGCAGTGAACAAATCTTTTCAGCTAGGCTGGGCAGAAATAGCAAAGTAGCACCTAGTGCTCAGAACATCTCAATATACACTGGGTGTATCTGATACTCTGCTCAGTCAGTAAGGATTAAGCCAATACTATGCCTTTACTTCTACTTCCACGTAGAAGGTGAATGTCCTTCACCAAGTCATGAAGACAACAACTTGTTCATTCACACACTTGGCTGGATAGATAGATGGAAAACAGTATTTTTCATTGGTTGTCTCCAACTAGTAATTTTAATGGAAAAGAGGGAAATTATTCATGCACATTTTAAAATTACATTTAAAATCCATCTTTTCTTTGGAGTTCAAAGTGGTGTCTAGAGCAGAGTCTCTACTTATTCTCCCATCAATAAGCCAATGAGCTTATTATCTTGAGCTAAGTGACTGGCCCCAAGTCACTTAATAAACCAGTTGGATGAAGATTTAAATCTAAGTATCTTTAGTTCAAGATCAGTGCCTAATCTGCTAAACTACATTGTTTTTATGTACCTTGCTGGAGCATTGAAAACTCGCTTAGTTCTTTTGTTGTCTCTGCTACTGAAGGACAACAGAAATATTGGATAGCTGGACATGTTTACAGGGTTAGTTCCCTTATGGTTCTTGCTTGGAGCACCCTCAAACATTTTGGTGGATGGCGATTACCAGAACAACCTTTTTTCCCATCGCATACAATGCAAAATATGTCTAGTGCGCTAACTTGGAATACATACTTGGAATACATACATCCTATGAGCCATCAGAGTTCTTAGTACTCAACTTTTCATAATAGCTTAATGGACTTTTCAGAAGTGTGTCCTAGAGACCACAGGAAAGGCAACATCTAAACAATTTAAAATAAAAATATAATTCTCCTACCTTAAAGACTTTGTCTTACAGGTACATCGCGGTATTAAGGGCACAGTGACAGATCAACAAGGAGATCCCATTGCAAATGCATCCATTTCTGTGATGGGGATCAAACACGATGTGCAAACAGGTATGTCCAGAATAAAGGCAAATATAGAAGTCCTTTCATTGAGCCTTCTTAGTGCATACATCGCCTTGACCATTTTGCTTGTAAAGCATGTGCCTTTTTTTCACACGCACAAAGAACAAGAGTTGGAAGGGACCTTAGAGGTCTTCTAGTTCAACCCCATGCTCAAGCAGGAGACATTATACCATTTCAGACAAAAAGCCTCCAGTGATGGAGCACTGTACCAGTGAGTAATTGTTTTCAGTCTTAGGAAATTTTCCCTAGTTCTAGTTTGCTTGTCTCCTTCATTAGTTTCCATCGTTTCTTGTCTTGTCTTCTGGTGCTTTGGAAAATAGGTTCATCCCTCTCTCCTTTGTGCAGCCCTTCAAATACTGGAACACATTTCCTTATCTGCAATCAGTTTCAGCATCATAGCAATAGCACTTAGACCAGTGTTACTCAACTTTGGCCCCTTTAAGATGCTTGGACTTCAATTCCCAGAATTCCCCAGCCAGCAAAGCTGTGAATTGAAGTCCAAACATCTTAAAGTGTTCAATTCTGGGAATTGAAGTCCAAACATCTTAAAGTCACCAAGGTTGAGAAACACTGACTTAGACTAATATACGGCTTCAGAGTGCATTACAGCCTTCTCTATAAGCATTTTAGAGTCAGCATATTGCCCCCAACAATCTGGGTCCTCATTTTACTGACCTCAGAAGGATGGAAGGCTGAGTCAACTTTGGGTTGGTGAGACTCAAATTGCTGGCAGTGGGCAGTCAGCAGAATTAGCCTGTCATACTCCATTCTAACCACTGCGCCACCACGGCTCATCAGATATTGCTCTCTTGTGTTCCAGTAAGTGGAGGCGATTACTGGCGCATCCTGAATCCTGGCGAATACCGTGTTACAGCCAAGGCCGAGGGCTACAATCCGAGTGTCAAAACCTGCAGCGTCTTTTATGACATCGGAGCCACCCAATGCAACTTCATCTTGTCACGGTCCAACTGGAAACGCATCCGAGAGATCATAGCCATGAACGGCAACCACCCTCTCGGGAGGCCCATGCTGGGACGACCCATGACACCAAAGGAGCGCATGCGCTGGAGGATGAGGATGCGCCAAAGAGCTCGCCTACGCCAGAAGATGCTCGAACACCTGCGGAAAGCCAGCACAAGCATTCCCACCACTGTTCCTCCAAGTTCTGCCTTTCCCTTCTGGTTCAGCAGCACCACGCTCCCACCGTGGAGTCAAGAGCCTCCCATAGCAGAGTCAGCCACTTCTTGGGATGCTGATGTGTACACAGAGACGATGATGGAATGGGAGACAGTAACAGAGGAAGTAACCGAGGCAGAGATGACCGGCACTGCCTTTCCCATGACCACAGCAGAGACATATACAGTGAATTTTGGAGATTAGGATCAGTCTGCCATGTTTGTGAGGACTGCAGGCCAGGAACGCTCTAAAGACATTCCTAAAGCCTACTCCGCCTCTTCTGGAGCAGGTAGTGGTGGTATCTATTCACTGTAGTATGTGGAGGCATGTTCTCCTAGTTTTAGGACCCACCAGGAACCCCTTGCTTTAAGCAGGCTCTAAGAGCCGTCACATGTGCATCATTTATTTTCCAAACACACACAACTTTCTCTTTCTTCTTTGGATATAAAGGCTCAGCTTTCTTTATAGGGTTGGAAGACTAAACGCCTGTCGAAGGGAAAGTTGAAGTGAACAAATTGTACATCTCAGGCTGACTATAGAATAGGGAACAAGCTGAGGGCATAATCTGACTGAATCTTTAACATTCTGGTATGTTAGCCTTTATTTTTTTACTCCATTCTACTTTATGATCTTTATGACAGGGGTCCCCAATCCCCGGTCCATGGAGCAGCACTGGTCTGCAGCATACCAGTAACTGGGCAGTGCAAAGAAATGAAGCCCCATCCATGGGATGCAGGGAGCATGCAAAACCACACCCCCTCCGGTCCATGGAAAAACCTCCATGCAACCAGTCCCTGGTGCCCCAAGGGGGGGGGGGGGTAGCTGCTTTACAGCAGAGTGTAAGATTCTTGCAATGGGGGGAGAGCAGCAGACTAGACCTTTATACAGAGGCCCACAGCTGTTGCTTCCCCATGTAAATTCACTGAAATAATGGAGCCCATCAAGCACTGACACGTATTTGGGGCACAACCCAACATTTTATCAAAGTGTCTCCTTGACTGTTTATTTGCAGTTTTAACACTTTTACAATAGGGATATGTCATATGAAAAATTCAGATTTCTATTTAAGAAATGAAAGAATTCTTAAAGCCAAAACTAGAAACACAGCAAAAATTGATTAAGATGAAAATTGATTGAAAAACATCTATTTTTGACTTCTCAAAATGCCAACCAGGTTAAGTTTCCAAAGCATAAATGCCTTTCTTTCAGTTTTGCTCACCTGATCCTGCCTGAATTCCCAAAGGATTCTGGGTATTTTCCAAAGTGAGGAGCTGGTAAAGCTTAATCACCTCCCAGTTTACATAGTCAATATCACTTTGTTGTGGTCCTCAAGGAAAACGGTTGCCTTGATTGCATCAGTCAAAAAGGAAGAATGAGATTTGCTATGTTCATGGATGACTTTGAAGCAGCTGCTGCCCAGGAGGCAGTCCAGGGTCACCGTGAGCCTTTTCGGGTTTCCAACAGTTGTATTCATTGAATAAAATGAATTGTACAAGAAATTCCCCTTGTTCTTGCTCATGGAGCTCAAACACATACAAAGGTACTGGAATATTTTATTGTATTCCTATCTATCTGAACCAAAAGTCAAACTCTACAGTAAGAAGCAGGGATGACTCCCAAGTTCCAGAAATAAGGAGAAGTAAGGCCATGTCTCTCAGTCACCAGTCTCCATCTCTGTCTCCTCTTCTTCTTCATCACCAAAGGCCGAGAAAGTAACCGGCTGACAAGTGAGATCACACAAATTGATCAAGCAAGCGGTCTGTGTGGAGCTGAAATCAGGAAGCGTCACCAGCAAGACTTTCTGGCCATCTTCCCCTGCAAAGGAGGAGGGAAGACAAGTGAAGGCAACTATCAGAATTTTGGAAGGGACAGGCAAGAATGAGCAAAGGGTCAGGATTTCCCTTTTACTCCCCCCTCTGCCCAATTTGGGAAAAAACATTCATGATGGCTGTTGTTTTTTAAGGAAGCTTAAAAAACGTAATCTCTATCAGGGTTTGTATTAACATTTGCCTCTCTCACCCCACTGCCTTTTAGAGCCACCAAGAGAGGTGCCAGATTCACCCATGTTTGCAAACTGTGCTCACATTGCCTATTCCTGCCCTACCACCATGGCAGAGAGTGGGCTTTGTACAGAGAAGTTCCCAAGTTGAAGCCCTGCTCTCATCAGAAAGGATTATGGGATGGTAAAGACATAAAAGATTCTAGGAAACAACTTGCAATTTGGGGAATTGACATTTTTTTCTACCTAGAGTCAATTTTTATTTGACTTTCAGTAGATAAAAAAGCACCACTTGGGACAGGTGATGGTGGGCTGGATGGACAAAGCTCTTCGTGTAACACAGATTCCAGTGCTTCAGGCTAATGTAGCCGGTGTAGGATTGCTAAGAACAAAAATATCTCATAAAAATAAGGCAACTTGTAAAACCAGAACCGTTGCAGTTGAGAAAGGTTCTCAATGCTTACAAAAGCATTGAACTATCCAATTTATTGGAGAGATTTAAGATTTACATTGAATAGCAGCAATTTATATAATCCTGCATCTGAATGTTCTGTTTGCAAACGTTCAAGCAACATTTCAAAAGTCTAGTTTAACTCACTCCCTAGAGTCTTGGGCAAACTATTGTAGACTCAAGTGCATCCTGGTTACTCAAGGGTGAGCTTTTTCAACCGGTTGTGTTATGCTGGCAACAGCTGCAAAAGCTACATAAAAACTGCTGCATACAGGAACTGTGAGAAATTGTTATGGTATATTGAGAACATTCCATGATTTGGCAATGTCTGCCACCCTCCACCCACCCATCCCCCTTTGCTTTGCATGGTTTAGGCTCCTTTCGGCAACAAAACCCACAAGAGACAGCAAACTCAAACTCCATCATGGGGCAAACCACTTAACAGATGGGACGCACCCCCCCCCCCCAAGAGTCAGTTTGCATCCTGCGTCAATCCTAATATCCCCCCCCTCCCTAATCTACCTCTTTGCCAACTCTGGTTTAGCATGTTGGGTGATCCAGCATATATGTTGATTTAATCAACCATGGTTAAATCGCACCAAGTGAGAATCTAGTTGTTTGCTGGGACAATGAAACTCAAGAGATCTATCCTGGGCTTCCCATCCTGCTTTTAATCTTTTCCACCTGGCAGTGCAACTCTGTCTTTCACAGGACACTGGATTCCAATGTATTGATTGCGCCCTTAGGAAAAAAGCCACCAAGTCTCAGCCAGGAAGAAGCCAAGCCCGTCTTGCAGAGGACGCAGCTGCCAATGCTGCTTACCTTTGACTTCCTTGGACTTGAAGGAGGGCGCATTGCCACAGAAATAGATATGAGGGCAGTCGCTGAAGATGAAGGGGTCTGTCTTGTAGAATGGATAACAGCCTGAAAGACAAGGCAGATCAGGAACTTTAAATGAATGGCCCACCAGTAGGCAGCACTTAAGGCAAAACATGTGATCTTCTCCTTGCATGGAATCAACACGACATGCCTCAGAAGATCCACAGTTCCAGGCAGGCTGTGATCTCTCCATAAAATCACAGATCATTTAGGCTGATTTGGGTTTGGGCCAAAACTCATGGGAGTTTAAAAGGGTAAGTAGGGTTGAGCTGGTGCACCTCATTCTGCTGGTCCTCCTTCTCTCCATGGTGTTTCTGCCCAGTGATTTTTCTGGCACCTTCCTACCGCCCTTCGTGTTGAATCCAAATGCAGCATATATGCGTAGCCACTGGGCTTCATCCCCATTTTCCCTGAGCTTTCTTTCCTTCCACATCCACTCAAGGGATCTAGTCTTACTTTCCCACAGTTCTATTGGAATACACGTGCTTCTGGGATCTAACACCTGCTTCAGTTCCATGCACTGATAAAGCACACATGGCTTTATCCTGTGCAAAGAATGCTCTATCTACAGACAATGCTCTACTGCACATCCCTAGGAGTCAGCAATAGCACTTAAGACTTATATGCTACTTCACAGTGCTTTACAGTCCTTTCTAAGCAATTTACAGAGTCAGCATATTGCCTCAACAATCTGGGCCCTCATTTTACCGACCTTAGAAGAATAGGTCGGTAAAACCAGATTTACTGGTGAGATTTGAACTGCCAAACTGCAGTCAGCAGTAGTCTGCAGTACTGCACTCTAACCACTGCGCCATCACAGCTCTAATGTTGAAAATGTAGGTACTGTATTCTCCATTTGCAACCTGTGTTCTATGCTTCTTCATTACATTCTCACTGGCTTTAGATACTATGGGTACTCTTTTATGATAGAGCAATCACATATTTAATCATAATCATATATTTAAGATATATTCCAGAAATTAACACAAACAGGAGGAAGCAGACTGATCTTCCACTACAGGAAATTATCCCCTGCTCCCTTACCCAAAAATATATGAGCTGCACATTTGTGAGGTCTTGCTAGCAACTAGACTTTAATTCCCCCATAATTCACCCCAGGTCAAACAACCTGAGCATTGGTTTGGCCTATTTGCAATGCCTAAAATAAGACAAACAAAACCCAGCAAATGTTATCTCTTTAGTTATATTACCCAGAGTGTCTGGAGCTGTGGGGCTGAGATGCCCAATCCTTAAGGTCCATTCCAGAATTTCCAGATAATCAGACATGCTGCTGTATTTGAAAATATCACTTACATTTTGGCCTGAAGTTCCCAGAAATCTACACAGAAAAAAATGGCAAATGTTTTATATTTGAATAAGAAGAAACTCTGGTGTAAAATTGCAAGGAAAGGATTTTATATTATATTTTTATCCTACATATTTTCAGAGTAACTCAGAGTAACATACAGGCAGGTCTCACTTAATGTTCAATGACTGCTGAAAATTACAATAGTGCTAAAAAAATGGTTGACTTCTGACAAGCAGTTGATGGAGGAAGCTGGATTCATTTAATGATAGTATGATTCACTTAACAACTGCAATGATTTGCTTAACAACTGTTTCACAAAAGATGATAAAATTGGGCAAGACTTTCTTAAAAACCGCCTTGCTTAGCAATGGGAATTCTGGTCCCAATTGTGCTTGTAAGTTGAGGACCACCTGTACAGAACAAAGATGCTGGTTTTTACCTGACTCCATCAATGTTGGCCTGGTATGGGTTGGTGACTAGCTGCAGAGTAGTGTACGCATTTGAGAGAGGAAACATGCAGCGATGCAGGGGCTGCTGGGGCAATGTGTAGTTGGTTGGATCAAACTCGCCTGGCATCACATCTACCGGGATGGACATCTGTAAGGGGAGAGTGGGCAAGCCCTTAGGTCCAGGGAACACTTCTCACCATGGACAGAGGGAAAAACAGGACAGCTTCTTCACCCTTTCTTGAAAACAAAACTTACACAGAGCTGCAGCAAAATTTCATCCAGCATTTTTACAGCTTCCACACTGGCTGCTTGAGTCTTCTTGGTGAGGTATTTTGCCTGCATGACAAGGTACAAAAAAAGAGTGAAGTATGAATTAAGAGGGAATGGAAAAAAATGCTGAATGAATACAAGAGAAGCTAAAGGATGATAGTTAAGGACTCTTCCCCTTCCCTCGCCTCCCTTCATAAGGCAGAAATATCCCTTTTGTTAAATCTCTTTTTAACAACAAGGAATAGGGCTGTACTGATATTCAAGATATAGTTTACCTCAAAATTCAAAAGATGGAATGAAGCATGTACACAGAAACTGAGTGGGTTGGTAGAGAGGCTCAAAACTTCCCAACTCAAAATAGGAGATAAACCAAAATGTTGTTGAATTGGTAGAAGCATAAACATCCCATTGGAGATTTTATGACTAAGTTGGAATCCTGGCTCAAAAAACTAAAGCCAGCAATATGTTTTAAGATTCCATAATAAATTTCTTGAGAAATTTCCACAGGGATTGGTTGACTACTGTTTAAATTAACCTGCAAGCATAAAAGGATCATAACTACAAAACTGGGAACCACACCTCAGAAGGTACATCAATTTATGTCTGTTAAGCCCCACATATATTAAGTTCATCAATGAATTCGCTCTGATCTTCCACCTGAAGGAACCGAACTAGACATCTTAGCTAGTTTGGTCTAGTGGTGAAGATACCAGCTAGAAACCAGGAGCCTACGAGTTCTAATCCATCCTTAGGCATGAAAGCCAGCTGGGTGGGCCAATCACCAGAAGACTGTGGTTCTAATCCCACCTTATCCATAAAAGCTGGCTGGGTGATTTTTGGGACAATCACTCTTAGCCCAACCCACTACACAGGATAGTTATGGTGGGGAAAATAGGAGGGAGTATTAGCAATGTTCACCACCTTGTTCACACTACAGTAATGATGTGATAAAAATAAACCTAATAAATAAATTCATCTCCTTTGGAATGAAGAGTGAAAGAAAGACACAACATAAATGCAATATACAAGCTAAGTGTGGCTCACAGGATATTTCTGACACCTTCACCTTGTTCATGCTGTCTCTGCTCTGGGTATTCTGGCTAAGCAAGTTGCCTGCCAGAATGACCCGAGAAATTAGGGCTGCACTGGATTGCTCCCCCTCTGTGCCCAGCTGTCCTGTCACCATGTCCACCAGAAGCTGCATACCCAGGAGACTGTCTCCACTCTTGCCACCAAGGCCCAGGCCTGACACCAGCAAGACAAACCTGCAAGGTGAAATACAAGCCATGGAGGTCAGAAAACAAAGTATTTGGGAAATGGCTTACAGCGGGGCACTTTAATAAAGAAACTTCTAAGAAAAGAAGGAAAGCAGGCCCACCACCAGGATCACTCAGCCACAAAGATGGCATTTTCTCAGGTCCCTGTAAATGAGCATCCAGCAGCCATGAGGGTGAAGGGATGCCCTCCTGGCACCAGTGGATGGAGAACAATTTTAGGTCCATTTATCCCGAAGAAGGGGGTTGGATTTTCTTTTTTTAAGAAAAAGGACAATATACGCATTGAACTTAGTCAAGGTTTCATGTTCCTTTGCCAAAAAGAGTGCTTGGTATTTTGTCTGTTTGCTGCTAAGTTTCAGTGATGCCATTGCAGGTGCTCCAAGGTCCATACCCCCAAAGGAAGGTGGGGAACTCACAGCATGATCTACACAGGTATACAGTGGAGCAAAAAAGTATTTAGTCAGCCACCAATTGTGCAATTTCTCCCACTTAAAAAGATGAGCGAGGCCTGTAATTGGCATCATAGGTAGACCTCAACTATGAGAGACAAAATGAGAAAAAAAAATCCAGACAATCACAT
>JAEANM010004273.1:0-21043 GCA_017656035.1 Myanophis thanlyinensis
CCTCAGCCAGCTTTGCTGGCTGAGGGATTCTGGGAGTTGAAGTCCACAAGTCACAAAATGGCCAAGTTTGGAGACCCCCTGCCTTAGGGTGAAGGCCTTTTATGTTGCAAATAAAGCTAGCTCAGTCTATTGTCTTCCAAATAAGCAAATTATCTGCTGGAGGTCAAGAGCTGGGCTGAGTTTCAGTCTTAAGGTTTCTATTTCTCTTTTAGGGAAAATATTCTACCTTTTAATATTTCCTGGAGTATTTCCACCGCCCCGAGTCCCTAGGGAGAGCAGGCGGTATATAAATCTGGTTATTAAAAAAAATAAAATTTCATTTTTTCTAGGAGTGGGTGCTAACTTCTAACATTATATAAAAGAAACTTAAACCAACGTGTTCCTAGTTCAAGACCCGAGGGCTTCTGTAGGGGCGGGGAGATTAGTGAAGCCAAAGTGCTGCTGGCCACCATTTTGACTTTTTTGACCTGTCCTCCTCATCCCAGTCCCCCCCCCACTTCCTCCTTTGATTTCAGGGTTAACAGAGGGGGGGTAATTGAGAAGCGCGTCTCTCTAGCCCCCTCTCAGAGCGCCGGCGCCTCGCACCCGTGTCGGCACCTTCCACACGTTCCCGCTTCCCTAGCAGCAGCACCCTCAGCAGCGCCGCGGGGGGCGTGGCTTGGGCGTGGCCGCAGGGCACGTGGTCGAAAGGCCCGCCCCCGCCCCTCGCGCTTCCCAGCAGAGGCGACGGTTGGTTTTGCGCACCTCCCGCCGCTGCCAGCGCCGCCACCTCCTCCTCCTCCAACGGTCGGCCGCGCGCCGACGGGTTGTTTACTTCGCCGGAGGCTCCACCCACTCCTCCTCCCCCCGGCCCTCGCGCCCGCCGATTGGCCCACGCTGCGGCCAATCCCGGCCCTCGCGGGCCCGGGGAGAAGGCGGGGCGCGTGTGTGAGGCGCCCTTCCTTGGAAAAAAAAAAAATAAGAGTCGTAAAGGGGGGAGAAAAACATCCACCCTTCTCCGCCAAAATGCCTTCCTGCCCTGCTGATTGGCCGGCCGCGAGGGAATCGCGCCCGGCGATTGGTTGCCCGAGCTGCCGCTCAATCGGCAGCGGCCAGCCTCTCTGTGTATGTGTATTTTTTTTTCTCAGTCACTCATCTTACACGCACGCACGGAGCGGCTCGGGCCTCCGCCTGGCGTCTGTTCCACTGTGTGAGATGATGATTGGACGGCGCCCAAGCCCCTCCTTCCCTGCCTCTTGTCTCTCAAAAACACACATACACACACCTCGACGACGTCCCACTCCCCGGCCCACAACTATTAATCGTTCCCGCCGTTCATTGGGCCGCACGGCTGCCCGTCATTCTCGAAGTGGCAAGGGCGGGGTGGCTGACGATTGGAGCCCCTGAGAAAACTGCGCCGACTACCATTGGCTGCCGCTCCTGCAGCCTCGGCCGCGGAGTCTCCCCGCGCCGCCCCGCCCCGCCTCTGGGCGGGCTTAAGCGCGGCCTCGCCTCGCCTCCCTCCTTTTTCCTCCCCGCCCGCCCGCGCGGGAGGGGGTGCGGGTCACGTGATGTTTTCGCCGTGGTGCCGCCGAGCCTGCTCGCTGGTGTGAGGAGAGACGCGGGAGAGTCGGAGGAGCCCGGCGCGTCCGTTCGGCGGCCGAGGAGGAGTGGAAGAAGCCGCCGGCTCGTCCGTTGCCTCGCAGGCCGGGAGCCTCCGGCTGGGCCGACGCCGAGAGTCCCGCGGGCACTCATGTCCGGCCGGGCCTGGGCGACCCTTCTTCCCTTGTGAGGGCGGACGGCTGCTTCCCTCGCCCGCCTGGCGTAGCGCTCCGGACCCTGCCCTGGCCCCTTAAGATGGCGAGCGCGCTGATGCTTGGCCCCGGCGGGGAAGGCGGCTGCACCGCGCTGGAAGGCAAAGGCGAGCCGCTGGGCACGGCGGCCGGAGCAGCAGCAGCAGCAGCAGCAGCAGCAACGGGAGGCGGCGGCGGCTCCAGCGGGGCGTCCAGGCTGGCGGTGGCGGCTGAGGAGGACCCGGAGCCGGCCGAGAGCGCTCCCTGCCCGCCCCCGGCTCAGCCCCCGCATCATCTCATGCTCCTGCTGAGGAAATCGCCCAGCAGCTCCCTCTGCCTCGTCCAGGAAGAAGATGCCTTGTTGCCCGGGGACCCCGCAGCTCTGGGGCGGGCAGGAGCCCCTGGCACCCCCCTGGGCCGGAGTGGGCCTCCAGCGACCTCTGCCCGGGGGTCTGCCCTCACGCCCCCGGCCAGCATCACCTGGGGGGACGACGTGAGGAAGTGCGGCTACCTGAGGAAGCAGAAGCATGGGCACAAGCGGTACTTTGTGTTGCGGGCGGAGAGTCACCTTGGCCCGGCCCGGCTGGAATACTATGACAGCGAGAAGAAGTTCAAGAGCAGCTTGAGAGCGGCGGCGGCCGCGGCAGCCGGAGGGAATGTGGCCCTTTGCTGCCCGTCTCCCAAAAGGGTGATTCCTCTCTACCAGTGCTTCACTGTCAGCCGGAGGGCCGATGCCAAGCACAAACACATCATTGCCCTGTATACCAAGGATGAGTATTTTGCCATGGTGGCCGAGAACGAGCCTGAGCAAGAAGGGTGGTACCAGGCCATCAGTGAGCTCATGAGCCAAAGCAAGAGAGGGTTCTTGGAGCAGGAGGACCAGGCCGATCAGCAGCTGGACGACGACGATGAGCATTACGGAGCTGCCCTTCGCCCAGGCACTGTGTTCAAAGAAGTTTGGCAAGTCAACGTGAAGCCTAAAGGTTTGGGGCAGACCAAGAATTTGACAGGGGTGTACAGGTTGTGCCTTTCCAGCAAGGCCATTCACCTGGTCAAGCTCAATACTGAAGTACCTTCTGTCCACTTGCAACTAATGAACATTCGGCGATGTGGGCACTCGGAAAACTTTTTCTTCATTGAAGTGGGCAGGTCAGCCTCCATTGGACCAGGTGAGCTATGGATGCAAGTAGATGATTCAGTGGTTGCCCAGAACATGCATGAGACTTTTCTAGAGACCATGAAAGCTCTCAAAGCCTTCTCTGAGTTCAGACCTCGCAGCAAGAGCCAGTCTTCGGGTGGTGGCAGCAGTACCAATCCTATTTCTTTCATAACTACCAGGAGGCATCTTGGTAATCTACCACCTAGCCAGACTGGCCTACAAAGAAGGTCCCGAACTGAAAGTGTTACAGGGGGGACTCCTCCCACTACCAAAAGCAGCAGTGCTTATCGCTTCAGAACTTCTAGCGAAGGGGAGGGGACAATGACCAGACCATTTAGATCAGTTACTGGAAGCCTGATTCATTTGAATACTGCAAGGATGAATTTGGGCCGTCAAGAAGGGAGTGGACGATACGTTAGAGCAGCATTTAGCTCTTCTTATCATACCAGGTCTGCCTCTCTTCCAGTTTCTCATTTTCCTTCTACTACTAGTCCCATCAGTGTTTCTTCAGGAAGTGGGCATGGATCAGTGACCGATAACTTTGTAAGGCCGTCCAGTTCGTCTGTCTGTGGGTCCCCGAGCGATGGAGGTTTCATTTCCTCAGATGAATATGGTTCTAGCCCTGGAGACTTTAGGTACTTTCGTGTGAGAAGTAATACGCCAGATTCCTTGGGCAATACTCCACCAATCAGAGAAGAAAATTGTTTAAACGAATATATGTCCATGAACAAACAGCAAATGGATAATAGTTCAAGAGATGATTACCGGGAGGCTGACAAATGCTTTAGAAAAAGAACATACTCATTAACTAAGCCTGCTTCAGTACCGGGACAACAGAAAACAACCCAAACTGCTTTAGATGAAGATTCCTCAGGAAGCCATGGACGCCTGTCTTGTTCTGAATCACCAAGATTCAAAAATAACCCTGAACCTGAGTATGAGGAATCAATTCTTGATTCTGTATGTAATCAAAGCAAAAATAAAGCCAGAGATGATGGTTACATGCCAATGATGCCAGGAGTTGCATCTTCTCTGGCAAGCAACAGTGACTACTTGCCCATGACTCCAAAAAGTATGTCTGTTCCAAAACAGGTTAACAGTTCCTGGTTGTCATCCCAGGCTGATTCTAAAGGATACATGATGATGTTTCCCCGAGCTGTCTCTTCACCTGTACGTAATCCCTTAACTGAGTTTAATTCTAAATCTGTTCATGAAAAGTCAACAAATAACGAGTACATGGATATGTCTCCTGGAAATTCTGCTGCTCCAAAGCAACCCTGTGATCCAGATTATATGCATGCCAACATAGATTCCAAAAGTTTTGGCTCATATTTCTCTCTCCCACGAAGCTTTAAGGCTCTAACCGGGGAACATGATGAATATGTTCCAATGTCATCACCTGGAAAATTATTGTATGTTGGATCTGAAAATGGGAAAAACATCAGCAATGAAGTTCTGGCTAATGGCCTTTCCAGATCACCCCATCTGAAAAGCTCAGAAGAAGGCCTTGCACAGAACAGGGTTACTAGGCCTACGAGACTTCCACTCGGTACTAGAGGTAGTAACACCATACCAAGAATGTACGATCGCACAATTCCACTTGAGCCATCTAGCCCTGGTGAATATATAAATATAGATTTTGGTGAAAAAGCAAGTAATACGCCATATTCTTTATCTGCAGAAGGCTCTCCATCATCTCTTGGTTCCAGTAGTGACCATAGGCAGTCACCTCTTTCTGACTATATGAGTGTTGATCTGGATGTCCAGTCTCCCAAAGCTGCTAAAGAACTATCTAACTCTTTGACAGACATTTCAATTTATGCAAATTCAAGTATCCCTAGAAACCTGCCTGATGCTGATTATGCTAGACTTACATTTGGTACAGCTTGTGTTAGCACAGCATGTGGTAGGATTGATGACTACACCGAGATGACCTTCAACATGGCAGCCACGCCACCTGGACCATTTGCCACGGAAAGCAAAAACGGATTAAAGATTGATAGTCCTCCTTCTATAGTTAACCGACTATGCATTGTTGACCAATATGCTAGTCACAGGGACTTCCCTGTCTCTAATCCTGATCCTCCTGTAGTACCTAAAGTCATTCGAGCTGACCCACAAGGAAGGAGGAGGCACAGTTCTGAAACCTTTTCTTCTGCAGCCACTGTTACCACTTCTTCCTCTTTCTTTACTGACAGTAGTAAAAGGCACAGCTCGGCCTCTTTTGACAACGTGTGGTTGAAACCTGAGGAACATATTTCAGATGGCCATGAAAGCAAGATGTCCAGAGATACATCAACTGGATTTCAGAATGGCTTAAATTATATAGCTCTGAATTTACGGGAGAATTCACTAAACTGTGAGGAGAGCCCTAATACACCAAACTGCCACCTCCCAAATGGTACTCTAAATCTGGAAAGCGGAGTATATGTAAGCATAGATTTCAGCAGATCAGACAGTTTGAAGTGCAACTCCGCAAGGAAAGGTTTGTAATTTTGGCAGACACCTGCTATAATACTTAAATGCATGTAAAGTTTCAGTATGTTATTTTGAATTACAACTTTATAAAATATGTGTGTACCTTAATTAACCCTTTTCATTTCCCAAACCTTTTCCTTGGGTGGCATCACTATATAAGGCGCTATCCTCTAAACATCCCTTCTTTGCTAGCCTGCAACACCCACCACCCCTCAACCAAATGTGGCTGTTCAGTTGCAGTCAAGGACAGACTGAAAAGTTCAGAGCAAAAACAACAACATAGACCAAAGTGTTAAATCATTACCACTAAATGTAACTCTTTTGACATTGTATTCTTTTTTTGTTGAATTACCCTTATTATGCTTGGTAATACAGTAGTCAGATTTAAAATATTTGAGTAGGCATAAATCATGCTTGCACTTGTAATTCCCAAGTTTGGGTCAAAAGTTTTACATCTTTCAATATAGTAGCAAAAAAGTAATAGCTGTACACATTCCCAGAACTCTTTGAACCATCCATTTTAAATCCTAATGTTTCAAGTGCCTGAAATTTATTTTCTAATTCATAGTTTTAGAGATCCCTTACAAAACAATTAAATTTTCTCAGGTCTTGGAGCAGAAAGGCTCCAATTTCAGTACAGTCTCCCTCTGGGTTTTTTTCTGTGGCAGGTCATGTTTAACAGGCTATAGGCCAAAGTAAAATTTGCAGCGTCATTTGTTTTTATTATTTTAACTTTAAAGTATGATTTTATAAAATTAATTATTATAGTGAATTAAGTTGGATTCTTTTTCCCCAGAGATTTTTGGGAATAGTAGTTTTCGGAAGACAACGAAGAACACACCTCAGTGTGTTCTATTACATGATTACATGACTCTAATTACTATTTAAATTGAGGTCACTTAGCAACTAATGATTATTTGCATGTATTTTCTGTACATAGTATTTAAAAATACCAGAATGACAACTGAATAATACATTACTATTATTTTTTATCAAGAACTCTTTGACTGTCACTCCATGAAAAGATGACATGAAAGTGTCCTAGAGTCCAAACTTTTGAACCATCTGTTCTATGTACACCTTACATTTTGAGAGCAGTTTCTAAAACCGAGTCCTGTGTTTGAGCTCCCATCATCTATCTGTGATTATCGGTTATACTAGCTGAGAGTTGGGGAGAGGGGTGAGGTTGTAGCTGGATGCTTCCTGAAGTCACCAACCAGGTTGGGAAAGTGCTTTATAGCCTATGGAAAAGATTACATAAAAGATGAGTCAATCTGTAAGCAGGGCATTCGGATTTAGAAAAATATGCAGCTTGCCTTTGTGTTCTTTTCCCTTGTTTTGACTTTGGCTAGATTCAAAGCGTTTAAGTATTCTCCCTAAGCTATTGAATTCCAGTCATGTGTGGAATGTCATCTTTTTGTAAATGAAGTGCATTCAGTTTCATTAGAATCAAAACTAGCAAGACCTTGTGCTGCTTTGGAGCTGCTTTAAGAAAAGCTTAGTTTGTATCTGCAATGTGTTATTGTACCTATGGGTGTATACATATATGAAGTGAGAAATTGGCTTTCTGTATCTGACTGTAGCAATTTAAAACTACAGATCACAATTTTAGCATGTTACTATCTTTTTGCCTATTGATACCCCAGTCGAAACAGTAAGAGAATGATTGCATTTGCCTGTGCTTAATTTATATATTACTCCATATATGAAAGAAATGAAAAGTTTGGGAGTGTGATAACAGTTGTTGAGCTTGAGAAATTTTAAGATTCTGACTGTTGTTTCCTTATTCAAAAGCCATTTGTGCACATACAGTTTATGTGTATGAGAGTTAATGTGTTGTAGGCAGTTGCTACAATCCAGCCCAGAATTATGAGCACTTGTTCATTGACCCAGTGCTCCTTATTTTCCATCTTTCCTATAATTAATCACCATATTTGAATAAAACTTATTCCTACTGGTAAAAATGTGCTTCACTACTTAGAAGTAGTTGGGAGCATTTCAGGTCCTACAGAAGTAAAGTTTTCAAGTATCTCTCCTTAATAATGGCACCAAGTGGAACAATGAAATATAACAATGTCAGAGTAGGTGGCTTACGTCTGTCTTGTTGCTATGTTCTGGCTTTATTGTACAACCCCACAGGTCCAACAGCACTTCATTCTAGCATACTGTAGGAACCCAACTTTTGTGGCTACTTGTGCTTCATTTTAATGTGAATAAACAATGACTAAATTAACCATGGCTGCTCAGTACATGCTGTGAATAAGGCCTTTTTCATTTCATTGGTGAGCAAAGAAAGCATGAACATCATTACACGCCTATTCAAACATGCTTAGGCCACTTCAAGGCTGTGTCTGGAACATGTTTGTCTCTAGATGTTGTAGTCTTATTAACAATTTTAACAGAGTTTTTTTCAGTATTCTGTGATTAAGAACTAATCATAAAGGTGCAATTTATGTTTATGATACAGGCTGAACTGCTCATTTACTTTAACTCCACTGAAATTTTCTACACTGTTTACTTGTAAAATGCAACAAATTTCTCAGAAGTATGAATTATGGTGCTGGGAATCTGATTCTTTTATTCCAAGGCATCATACTTCAATACTTGGATGGGAAGTCTGAATATAAACATTTCTGCTTAAAATTGTAAAGCAAAATGTGAGTTTCGGGTAACTTGAATGCACTTATTTTTCTCAGCATGTTTCACATCTGGCTTAATAATTAACACATCTTTTGCTTAAAAAGATTTAACATAATATTGCATATTGTTTCTGCAAATAGAACTTGAATGGGTTTGTTCTTCAAGATTATATACTAATTAACACAAAAGCTTAATGAACTCTGCAAAGTTTCGTTGCAAGAGTTACTGACTCCTCTGCCAGTAATTGTGCTGCACTGAAGTTCCCCTTTTTCCTGGAACCCAAACAAAATATTGCTAGCAAGTTATTTTATTACTATGCCCCTCCTCCATGCTTTCTATGAATAGGGAGAGTTGATTCCTCTTGCCAAACAACTGGAAACTAGGGAAGCAGAACATTATATTGTGATAAATTGAAGGTGACATCTTGTGAGCAGGAGTAAACATTAGACTGAAGTGAATTGTAACAAAACACCAGTCATTTCTTCTCACAGAAAAGTTAATTCAGGCTGTGGCAGTTTGTAGCAAAGGAGTGGAAACAGGAGTATCCAATTCAACTCTACTGTTTATTCTCCCAAGCTTGTATTTGAAGCTTCTTTTGGCAAATGGTTTTAGGAAGACGTGTCAAGCAAAAAGTCAAGAACCTTTCCCCAATCTTTCATTTCTTCTTCCCGAATGTTTCACACACACCTCACACCCCACCCAAGCTGGTTAAATAACACAAGCGGCTCCTGAAGTTTACTACATTAAGTCAAAACTAAAATGACCTGGTTTTATTTTCACATAGTGTAAGTTTTTTAAAAAAAATATTAACTCCTCAATTGTGTTGTTTTGGCTTAAGCAATTGGAAAACAGTTTACAGCTCCATCCCCTTCAAAAATAATTAAACATATAATAACTGATCAAGAGACTTAAAATGGAAGTAATTTGTAGAAAAGAAAAATTTAATACAAGGAAAGCTGTTTCACATGTAAGTAGTCATCAACTTAGAATCATAATTGACTCCCAAATTTCTGTTAAGTGTTTGTTAAGTGAGTTTTGCCACATTTTATCAACTTTTCTTGCCGTGGTTATTAAGTGAATCACTGCAATTGTTAAGTTGGTAACATGGTTGTTAAGTAAATCTGGCTTCCCCATTGAGTTTGCTTGTCAGATGGTCGCCAAGGGTGATCACATGACCCCAGGGCATTTCAACCATCATAATTTCAAACCAGTTGCCAACTGTCTGAATTTTCATATGTAAAAAATGGACATTCATCACTTTTTTCAGTGCCGTTGTAACTTTGAGTTATCATTAAACTTGTAAATTGAGGACTACCTGTTGAAGAAACCTACTATTGGAGGACAATTTAGATTACAGTAAGAATGACAGAACAAAACAAGTATTGTTGACTCCAGTTACCTTACTTGTAAAAATTACATTGATTGTAATCATGAAAAGAACTCTCTTGACATTATCCTGTTTATTTGAGCTGAGAAAATTCCATTCCAACGTACCATCTGTAATAGAAATATTAGCATAGTATTTCACAGCCTGTACTCATATAGTATGCTAAATCTCTAGTTGGTTACAGGGCTGCACCTGCCATCTACTCCCTTCAGATACTTCCCTGGGGCTATGTGTGTCATGCAGACCTACCCAGCCAATTATATATCTGAAATAATCCAGTTTTTCTAATCATGACTTGTTTAGCAAACCATGGTTTAATATGGTGTGAAATGTATATGTTCAGCCTGCTTTTACATGCTCAATTTAGTAATACACTTCCTGCATTGCTGGTTCCTATCAGTTCCATACTCAAAGCATTTTTAAAAAGTCTTTTAACATCAGAAGTGCAAACCATGGTTTAATTTTGTTTGCAGTTCTACTTTGTTTAGTTTCAAATCATAGCTTATCAATTTAGATACTGAACAAATGACAGACCAGAAAATACTTTGTTAAACCAATGCATAAAAATATGCTTGTATGTTGTTCATCCCAGTCTTCTAAACTTGAGAAGGTGATATATGGATATTTGACATGTGTCTAAAAGATGGAAAGAATTATTTTACCTGCAACTTGAAAACCACTTTAGTTGGAGGGAAAAGCACAAAAAATGTTAAACTAAAATTTTGGTTGAAAAGTTACGTGAATAGTATATTGAAAGGAAAAGTTGTAATTGTTGAAAGCTTGGCTTGTATTTCTGTTTAAATTACTAGGATAGCATTTCTTTATTAACATTCTGTTTGGTAAACACTCATTGTATCTTGCAATAGTTTAATGGAAGTATTTCAGTTTTAGTATTCTTTAAGCATGTTGTACTCATCCTAATTTATTGATTGTTCAGTGTGCAAGTCTGTCTTTACATACATAGCAGAATCTGATCAATGTTGGAAGATGTAATAGCATATATTATTTGCTTTGAATTTATATGATTAGAGATTTTCCTATATAAGAATAGCAAACAAAAATGTCTCAAAATTGTTATCAAATTAAATGTCCAAGCTTCATAGTTGAAACTGCATTTTTGTGTACTTCTTAAAGTAACTGGCACTTCAGTGCAGTCATAAATGAGCATGAATTTGGAATTTAAGATTTTACCTGAAGGTGACAAAAAGCACTTAACAGATTTCTTCCTAAAATATTTTAGGAAGAGAGATCTGAATAATCGCAGGAGCCTGAGAAAAGAAATCTGTATGAGCAGAAGTGAATAAAAAAGTGACACGTGGCTGCAGTAGTAGTGGAATGATGTGTTCTCTTTCAAATGTTGTGTAGACAAAAGTTTCTTATTCTGAATTATTGTTAACATATCTCCCTGAATTTGGGAAGGCAAAATGGAAAGAAAAAGTATAAAGTTTAGCAGCTGGTGGATTATCCAATACTGGAATCCTAGCATCCATTACTTATTTATTAAGATTTAGTATCCAGGATCCGGTTTGTTCCCAAATGCATAGTTTGCTCACATTTGGGACACAAGCCAAGTCTGGTTTTGAAGCTGAAAGTTTCTAAGAGGTCTAGAGGGAGAAATGTGAAATTAAAGCCTGGAGATTTTTGTTTACAGTAGATAATACAAAAAGGGTTTGCTTAAAAGTGAGGAAATGTATTTTAAAAACTGCACAACCTTACTATGTGGAAAGGGTTGGGGAGAGACAGAAGAGGAGGAGGAGAAATCCTCACCACTGTTTGTCCTAAAGTTATGACTCATCCATAAACTGTTTGTATGACCCAGAGCTGCTGCCTGCTCGGCCCACCCTGCAAATTGCTGTTTGTTTGTTTTTTAAACTTGGGTCACATGTAATTGTATTAGGCATCTGAAAGGCAGCCTAATGATTACCTTGGTACACTGTACATGTTGAAACAGAAACCTATGGCTGGCTTTCTGAGATGAATTGGCTAAATAACTGAAGAAGGCAAAGCATCAAATCATGCCACAACTGTTTGAATGGCCATCTTTCCTTCAGTGGGCTGGGCGCCTCCCACTGTTTGGTGATAAGGATTTTTCAGC
The DNA here is from genome assembly GCA_017656035.1 of Myanophis thanlyinensis. Classification (NCBI taxonomy): domain Eukaryota; kingdom Metazoa; phylum Chordata; class Lepidosauria; order Squamata; family Homalopsidae; genus Myanophis; species Myanophis thanlyinensis. Next base: position 11,532 of record JAEANM010004273.1, read on the forward strand.
AACTGAAGCTGTAACTAAATACTGAAAGAAACTTCACTCCTTTTCTGCCTATTAGGCCATTGTTGAATATACAGGAACTGTTTCAGAATAGAAAGAGTCCTTCAAATAGCTGTTTGCATGGCCTCTCATCCTTAGATCTGACAGACAGATAGGGGTAGTGACACAAGAAAAAACCTAAACTAAAAGTAGTTTTATGAATGGATACAGGGGTGGGTGGGGCTGTGATATCAATTGTCACAGAGATGGATTTCCAGTACAAAAGGTCTTTCACTTGTGACCAATTTCTGTTCTATGTGACCACCCAAACCCGGATATATACAGTATATTGGATCTTACATTAATAAAATACTACAATTGTTAGTAGCCAGTATATGCACCTGTAAATGTTACTTTAATTTGCGTCCACATCTTAATGACTGGGCATTATGCACAATTATCTGAAGTGGGAGACAACCAATTGGAAATGATTAAACATTTGAAAAGGGCATGTTTTTGGAACAAATTATTTAAGACTCCTTTTAGGGTGTCAGTGATAGAACAATCCAACTGCTGCTTCTATTATCAACCCATGTGGAGAAAGGCTTCCAGTTTGATTTTTTCCCCTTTGCAAATCAGATTATCCTTTCTTATACTGTCCTTCCTCCCAGGCTACAACCCCGCCCTGACATGCTTTTTTTTAAAAAAAAACATATAGGAAGTATTTGATCTTTGGTAACATTCAGATATGATCCTAATTTGCTAATAGAATTATTCAACAGGATATTTGTTAACATGTTGTTCAGTCCTTTGAGGCAAGAAAGAATGTGGGTACATAGAGAGCCGGTTGTTAGGGGAGGACCAAATCCAGAGAGAGGAATTTTGTAATCACACTGAACTTACACAGTGGGATAGATGATTGATTTAAATACATTCAGTAAGTGGCTTTAGCATAAGTGAAGGGGAGAGCTACTGGTATTTTACAGTGGCTGGGAAACAGACAATGGCTGGCATAATTCTAAAAACTCAAAATTCTCACTTTTGTTCTACTTTTGGAAGTGGAGTTGTTGATTGGGGAGGGCAGGAGTTTCATTTTTCTCTTTTTTCCAGTAAACTTTGGTGTATGTGTTGCTTACCTCACTCAGATCCCCAACTGAATGATGACAAATCCCATGAATTGGGTCTCCAACCACGGCAACTTTAAGATTTGCGGATTTCAATTCCCAGAATTCTCAGCTTTGCTGGCTGAGGAATTCTGGGAGTTGAAGTCCACAAGTCTTAAAGTTGCCAAGGTTGGAGACCCCTGCCATGAATAACAAAGTTTAGGATGGTGGGCTATATACATACATAGAAAGCCTCTTCTCTTTTGGATTGTCTGAAGTATAAAAATATCTTAGTTGCTGCTGCTTTCATAAAGAATAAAGGATAAAAAATATTTGTTATGTTTTTGTCCAATAGTTCCAAAGAAACATTCATGGGGAGTTTGAATAAGCAGTTGGATGATAAAACTTTTGCTCATCCTATCTGAAGAAAGTAGGCAGAACTTCTACTATTAAGTAGGCATTAGTATCAAAAAGTAAGAATAAAGTAAAATTATGAATTCTTTTTGTGTCTGATTCCTTCAGTTGTAATTTTGTGTCACTATTTTAATTCAAGTAGGTAACAGGAAAATTAGAGTATGTTTTATTAGGTATTCACGTGAATTTTAAATTACTTGTTGGTTAAATGTAATGACACACTTCAATAATGTTAATACAGAAATTTAAAGTCCCAGGGCACTTTAGCTTATTCACTTGCTATTTACTTTGTCTATTTTGTGGTCCCACCAGTTCTTATTTGCAAGCAAATGTATTTCTTACAGATATTCCAATGTATTAATGTTGCCACTTTGTTGTTCGTAGTCCATCTGTGTGATCTTCTTGCAACTAGGTGGTCACTATTTCTTCAGCTTCTTTGCAGAGAGAATTGGCTGTTTTTTACTATCAATTCTGGCTTTGCATGCATTTGTTCTTATTACTATTACTTTGCTTTTTACAATTAAAAGTAAATGAATTACTTTAATTTGCTTTTCACAAATTAAAGTAATAGATTCTCCATTTTAAATCATTTTGTGAGATTATTTCAAGACAAAGTGTTAATTCTGTGGGAAAAACTTGGGTATCAAGAGAATCTTGATTTATAATCTTGCTTGCTTGCTTTGGTACAAGGGATAATTGGGACAAGCCCCTCTACCTCCAGTGGAGAGCCTAATCCTATTTCTGGGTATAAATTGTGTAGCAAATAACAGCATTTGGGAACCTTAGGCTTGTGAACAGAGTTTGCTTGCTTGAGGGATGTCACGTTCCACCCAGGCGGTAGATTACTTTGCATGCTAAGTCATCGTGCAACAATTTGCTAGAAAAAAATGGGCAGGGTTTTTTTCCCTGTTGGTGTTTCTTATCTTTTGTAGTATTGTGAAAAACCATCCAACTTTTAGAAAAGCTGCTGTGTGCAAAGAGCTTACAGTGACCTGCATGTGCTTTGGTTTATTTTAAAAGTTTAAATTTATTAAACTAATGGATCACTTGGTTCAGCGTGAAATACTTTGAGCCATCTGAATTCCTTCTGTGTTAAGTGGTGAAATGAAATCTTTAAAAAAAATCTAACCAAAACATTTTTGGGAACTCTTCATGACATCATTCCTAGTTAATACCAAATTATAATAAGTGTATTTGTAGTTCCTTTATAACAGTGTCAAAAATATTGTTACATCTGTAATACATTATCAAGGAAGGGATCATGGAATGCGTTTTGTGGAGCAGAACTTTGTATATCTAGACAACCTACGATGTGTTGCTTTCATGCTTTGTAAATATTTGCTTATCTAAAGAGAGAAACAGATTGACCCATGGGCAGGTAAAAAGGCAGTGGGAGCGGGAGTGACTTTTGACTTTTGATTTCCTGCTGGCTTCCCCAGTGACTTTGCTTGTGGCAGCATTGAGGATCATAAATACATGAACATAGCTGAGTGTGGTGGTGCTGCAGCAGCCACAAGTTTACAGAAAGAACTGGCCTGAAAATTCTTGAAATTTCAGTTCCGTTGGAATAAGGAGTCCTGGATTTGGGGCCCATCCATTAAGTTAGCACATTTGAGGGAGTGCAGTTAAAAATGTTGCTCTGTGATGCATCATTTTGGCTAAATGAAGGTTACAAACTGACAACATTGAGAATTTTAGTAGGACATAGATTCTAAGGTATATGATAAGATCCCAGTTGATTGGACATGATTCTAGTAAATATCACACCACAGAAATATCCATATACTCTTTGTATCATCATTTACATACCTATAGGTTGATTTAAAGGAAACAAATGCAGGGCATCTTCTGTTAATCCTCTGGACAGCTGAGACTGTACAGATTACACGTAGAAATTCAGAAAAAGAAATTTGGCCAACTTGCATGATAGTTTTGAAGAACCGGATATGGACTGGCTTCAGTGGATTTTTTAATGGACTTTCATAGCCATAAATTGTCCTTGAAAGTATATGAATGTGCCAACCAGAATTTTAGTTTGAATTCCCATAGAAACAATGTGAAAGAAGTGTCTCTTTCTTTCCCCTCCCATTTCAGTTGCACTAAAATATTTTTGTTCTTTTCCTAGACTGATGGCATTACCATGGAAACCATTGTGAGAAGAGCAGGCTTTCCAGCTGGTATCTCCATAATTGTGTGGTGCTTTTGGAAGCAGAGCCCATCTCCAGCCAACTCTGTTCACTTCCACCAGCACAGACGCGGACATGCATCATTGGAATGAGATTTCATTGAGGGGTGGTTGAGTCTATAGTCGCGCTAATCCAAATGAACTTTTGTCATGGATGAGTTTGGATGAAACAGTTTTTTTTTTCTCTCTTCCCCCCACCCTGCTCCCTGGCTCTCCTAGCACCATCTGTGAGACAATATGAATGCTCGAGTAGAAAAACGATAACTTTCCGCGCTACTTCTACATCTCCTGCAGCCATTTTTTGTTTTGAGAAGTCGCCGTATCAGAGGAGCTTCCTGTCATGGGTTTGCTTTTCTTGTACTTGAAGTGATAGCTGAAACAATTTATCATTGGCTTACAGTTATTATTTTTTGCGATTGTAAACCCATTTTGAGAGGATGGAGAACACATGTCAAGGCAATAGCCCTAAGCAAACTTATTCGTAACTCTCATTGAAATCAGTAGATCATAGTTTCAGAGCTAGAGGCCTGCGGCTAGTCTTTTGGATAGCAAAATTCCAACACATACACACATGCACACAACACTCCCAGTTCCCCTTAACTAAAACAGTAGAGTCTGGGAGAATGCTGTTTCCATTGCCTGCCTGTTCTTGCATGCGCCATAGAGATGCTCTTGTTTACCTTATTCCCTGCCTCTTATATAGAGAAGCTATCACCTCTCTTCTCCCTCCCACCTTGGCAAAATGGCCCTTTCTCGATTTGTTCCCCTAGGGGCCCCTTGGAAAGTGACTGCTGATGGTAGCTGCAATTGCTGGAAAGCAGGTGAACTAACTGCCAGTTGGTGGGTGGGAGCACCTAGCATGGTTCCTCTTTTCTTCTGCAAGAGGATGAGGCAAGCAGAGGTCACAGTCTTGTACTCAGTTACAAGGGAGTAAGCGCCCGTGAATTTATTGGTACTTAAAGGCAAGCACGCATAGAACGGGGCTGTGAATGGACAGTCCTCCCTCATGCTGATCGATCCCCACTAGGTGATGGTGAGATTTCACAGCCACAAAGAGCAATTTGCTATAAACAAGAGAAGTGGTACTCTCTTTTTTTGTTTGTTTGTTTAATTTCACTATACGGTACAATAAATTTATGAGTCCTATATCTTTTTTTAAAAATAAATCTTATGTCCTCTTAAATTTAAGAGTGTTCTGAAAATATCTGGAATGTAAAATGTAGAACTGAAGAATTGGTTGTATCTTGATTATAGTTAAAGCATTTTCTTATGTCCCTGTATAGTTACTTCTATAACTTTTAAATTTTGGATAAATGGGGAGTTGATTTTTTTATAAGCTGAAACGGGGGGAAAAATTGCAGACTTTGCAACTGTATATTAACCCTTGCGTTACCATGTTAATGTGCTGTAGAGCTTTTATAGAGAGAATCCCCTAATCTTACACTTTGATAAAAGATCCCTTTTATTTGGAGCCATGCTTTTATTTTCCCCTAAAGTTAGCAAAAATGTAACTAATACTTTATTATTAATAATATTATTATGCCTAATGTGGGGAAAAGACCTTTCTTACTAGGGGTGTTGTTTAAAATTGGAAATTCAAAATTATAGCGAAAGCTATATCATATAACATCAATCCTAGGCTTCTGTCCTTCGAAAACGTGACGCTAGGCTCGGTACATTGAGTGTGCATTAATAATTAGAAGCACTGATATTAGAAGGAGTTAAAAGCAGGACACAGATCCTCAGGTGCCACATGGCTGATATTCCTTTACCTTGAATATTGTACAAATATGAAGTGCTGCCTCATGTTTTGACATCTGATCTTTTGTAAAGCAAATTAGATCCTTTTCAGTTTCAGTGTCCATCGCCATGTACTGGAATCTTTTTTGGTTCGATCCAACATGCTTGTCACCTAACGGTCTAGGGAACTTTTGCCAAATATAGCCGATACCGATGAATTTACATGGAGTGCTGTAATCAGAAAGAAAGAAAAAATGTTGCAGAGTTTAAAAGCACAGATGAGTTTTTGAATTTATTAAAGCAGGATTTTCAAGAGTAAAGTTAACCAGTTGCTGCTAACTTTAAAAGTATGACCACTTTTCTAGATTGCAGTGCTGTCTTGCCCGGTTCTTTTGGTTAGGATTCTGTAAATTGGCAATGCAATAGGCTAGCCTTCACCAAAGGAGCATCTCGACTAATTTGTTTAGTTTGCCTATCCCAGAATCCCCAGCAATGCTAGCAGGAATTCTGGGCGTCTGAACATCTCTGGAAGGGTACCAATTTGGCAGAGGCTACAGAAGGTACTTTTACATCTTTTTAGTTGAATAAATAAAATTGGCAGGTGACAGTTCAAAGAGATGAATTGTGAAAAAGGTTTGATGAAGGCCACATTCGCTACATATGAATTCCCGAGGCGGCCATAGAGCACTGATTTTACAAATGCTGAATCAATGGGTAACCTCACAACTACTGGTACAAAGATTTAACAGGTACAGCATAATAAAATATGCAATCTATCTTGTCTTAGTTTACAGCAACTAACTTATTCAGTATTGTGCTGGAGGACCATCTCCGAAACATATCACTCTGTGTGGGCCACCTTCCAGCCACCCGTTTGATGCTGCTGTAGAGTACAGAGAAACCAACGATGGAACAATGTTTGTCCTGTAAATTTTTAATTTGATATTGGACAGTTGTCTGTACAAACTAAAAACATATATGGTTGAAATTGTTCATTATATTTGCTATTTCTGCTTCACTGATCTGTTTAAAGGTTTGAGCTGATTGATCTGGCTGTGTCTTCCATTGTAAATATTGTTACATTGTTTTTCATGGTAAAATGCAGCACATTTGCAATTTTGGGAGACTAGCTTGAAGCTCTGTATAGTGTTTATATTTATCTGAATTGGCTTTCCATAGAGCTACTTGCAGTAAATGTGTTCATGTAGCGAGTGGTTGAGTGATTTTTTAGACTCCTGACTTAAAGAGTGACATGCACCTATGTTCAGTTCATCTTAAGAGTGGATTTCAATCTTTAAAACGCTTCACATGTACCTACCTCTTCAGCTAAACACTTCTGTGAGTTGTTTTGAATGGCCCAAGGATACTATTTTTTTACTTATTCATTTAAAACTGTAACAAGCCCAAGCCCAAGTGTAATTTAAATGAAAGTATGATTTAAGGCATTTTTAATGGATCATAGTTTAACTCCTATATAGCTCCTTGTTTCTTTAAAGCAGGGGTGTCCAGCCTTGGCCATTTAAAGACCTGTGGACTTCAACTCCCAGAATTCCCCAGCCAGCATGGCTGACTGGGAATTCTTGGGATCGAAGTCCAGAAGTCTTAAAGTTTCCAACGTTGGACACCCCTGCTTTAAATGGAGCATGGAGAAAACAGTTTTTAAAGTAGGGGGTCTCATTGTTAATCATTCACAGTTATTCACTTCATTCACAGAAAATGCCTTTCCAGATGTCTAATATATGAGCCAGGGGTCATGAGTGGCTTCTGATCAATTGTATCACAGTTCTGAATTTCAAGCAATGCTACCATTGTCCCGAAATCCTTTCCAAATTTCATTGCTCCAACAAGATCATCCCAGGCCTAAAGAAAACTGGTTCAAAGGAATCTGAACTAAAATGGACACAAGGGAAAACACTTATTTTGGGGTGTACTACCACTAATGAAATAATAGCCTGGAGACAGAAGCTATATGGAAAGAAGAATTGAAATCTGGAGACATGTTAACTGTGCAATTTGGAAAAAGTTTTGGCACCTTTTTGAATAGTAGAATTCATCCTTTGAAGAGATCCTCCTCTATCTGTGTTTCTGAAAATGTCTGCAGCTATTTGAACTTGACTTTAGTTCTGATCCTTGGGTTTGTGTGTTGGGGCTGGGCAGGAGAGAGATACTGTAAATGTTCCTGTGACACTTTCTCCAAGTCCCATAATACTTCCTGAAGCTCTTACAAAAACTCCCTTGAGACACTGGTGTAATCACCAGGACAAACACGATTTCCCCTTTCCCTGTTCCTTTAGCTCTGCTGGACTAAACTTAGCAGGTTTAAGGATCTTTAAGAATCTCTAAGACCTCTGATGCCGGAAGATTGATCCGGACGTATTAAGTGCTCATCATGATACCTTGCCTTAATCTTGCCACAATGCTAAAGTCAGCCCTGCCGATTGAAAGCTGCAAAACAAACCAAATGTGTGCCATACCTGGCTTGGCACACAGCTGAACCTAGATGAAGACAACAGTAATTCTTTTCATCCTGGAATAAATTTAATTGATAAAAGGAGAATATTCATAGCTCAGGGTTGAAATAGGGGTATTTGGTGCTTTCTGAGTTTGGTTGTTTTCTTGAAGACCTTTCATTACCCAAATTATGTAACATCATCAGCAAGAAAACAGCCAAGCTGAGAGGGCATCAAGGACTTTATATATTTAATCAAATATACCCTCTGAATTTTAACCCAGTTTTTTAGAGTTACTATACATTATTTTCCACTCTCCAAGTCTTGTGTTTGAGGCATTTTCACTCCCGACTTGCGCTGAAAAGGCAGAACCAATCTACACCCTCTTAATTATTTAGAAAAAAAGTAGCGATAGCAAAACCAAAGCATTTGTTGTTTGTATTTCCTATAGCAGAATCCTATCCTGGACAGAAAGTGTCACAGAAGTGATTAGTAAACTTTTTCCATAAGACCACCTGCCTAGAGTATTAAACCAAACACAACAACGATTTGTATTCTTCTGTGTCATTCTATACAGTTAGCTTTTGAAGCGTGCATTTAATGTCAGATGTTTCTGGAATTAAAACAGGAAATATTTACAGGGCTTTTCTTTCTAACTGGACTTTGTTTTCTCTGGAGGAAACAGGCAAACCTTTCTCCCAAAGATTAAAATCGTAACCCACAGCAAAATCTCTCCGTGTACTGCATGCTTTCCAGATGAAACAGCCCATGCAGCCAGCTCCCCTGTCTCCCGGCCTCATGTCATAGCAGAAAGCATATGTTAGGAAGTGGGGGGGGGGGGCAGGCACTCCTGCTACATAGCAGAAACTCATGCGAGCAGTAAATAAACAAGGCACATTAGCCAAACATAGATAACGGTTGCAACTTTTTTTTTTTTTTATGAGCAGAAGTACTGCTAAAAGGGCTCTGCTTTTGAAATGACTTCCTGAACCTGAAAAACGATGGTCAACACTTCTGTTTCAGAGTTTCAGGGGCCTTGCTGAATTTCTGACCACTTAAGAGACCCCTCTCCAGACAACTTCTCCAAGAGGACCAGCCGTTTGACTGTCCCTCCCGTTTAGAGGTTTCTTTAACCCCCGGCCCCCAAAATACTAACGTGAGTGGGAATTTGGTGCATAGAGGGAAGAGAGAATAATAATAAAAAAAGAATTGGACTTTAAAAAAACCTACTGGTCTTATCTAGAAATGGTTCTCTGTAGAAACCTGCCTTTCCAATTTCTTAGGAGATAACTTCCACGTGGGGTTTTCATTACGATTATGTAGACGTCTGTCTTTCCAATTTCTTTGGAATTTTTTTCCCCATGGGATGGCTGCATGGATGGACAGGTAAATAAAAAAGACAGAAAGTCATATAGCTTTATAAAGAGAAGAGGGCCGGTGATGTGTTTTTCTTTTAAAAATACTTTTCTTGTTCCATAGCCTTGGCTGCCCACACCTCCAAATCTGAAAATGCTCCACAGAAAGAGTTCCTTCTAGATCAGGGGTGGGCAAACTTTTGGACTCGCGGGCCACAATGGTTTCTAAAATTTGACAGAGGGGCCGGGCCAGAATAGGAGAATGGCGTGTTTGTGTGAACTAATATAA
>JAEANM010004274.1:0-21041 GCA_017656035.1 Myanophis thanlyinensis
TAAAGATTAGGCTAGAAACAATTGCCTTATTTACAGGATTAACCCTGTAAAGTTAATCTTTACAGGATTAACCCTGCGAAGTGGGAAAAAAACAAAAAGAGAGTTCTTCTAATAACGGGTTCTGTAGAACTGGTGCTAACCGGCTGAATTTACCTCTGCAACTGGCAGCTAGTGCAGTTCACAGGGAATATGCCTTATATTGCCCATGCTACTACATGCAGGATTGCCACCAGCTTCAAGGGCAGCCTTATGTAAAATATGTTTTAAGAATCTATATGCAAAATGGCTAGGGCATGAGTGGTGGTCTGAAGGGCCTCCTGGTCTCAGGTGAAGTTGACATATAAGATGGATCTTTATACATCAACCAGCCTTTGAAAGCCCAGGAAAACTTCCAGATTTAATTTAGCCAAACAGAATGGAAAGTGTTACACCATCCAGGAAAATCCTGAAAAATCTCTGGATCTGAATGACCAAAATATTTGCAATCTCTCTTTTTTAAGTTCCCATTTCACTTTCTTCTTGCATTCACATAGCAAAAGCTAATCAAACTTATGCTGGGCCCTAATTCTAGGACTGCATTTAAGCATGCAAGTGCTGAAAATTAGTAGCATAGATATATAAATGTAAATAATTTTTTTGAATTACAATGTTAACTAAAGGCCAATAGAAAGCCTGAATACCAGAGTTTTATTCAAAATGATCCATCCTATTTCACCTGCAGTGACTTATCATTTTAAACCATTCATTTTATTTTATTTTTTTAAATAAATAAATAAATAAATATAAACCATTCATGAAATATTAATTTTATTTGGATATTATTCCACATGCTTTTCACTATTCTGTAAGGGGAATTTGGTGGCATATTGAGGGCTATTGTGGATTACTGGCAAGGTAGCAACTAAATACTTCCTGATTTATGTTGAACTGGGATTTAGGGTGAACTGGGAACAAAAGCTAAGGACAAAATAGGAGAGATGAAGCAGAACTGGCTCAGCATTGTTCACCAGTGGATTATACACATAGAGCAGGGGTGTCAAACTCAATTTCATTGAGGATCGCATCAGGGTTGTGTTTGACCTTGGGGAGCTGGGATAGGTGTGGCCAGGGTGGGCATGGCCATCTTGATGTCACTTGTGCCAGGGATGCTTGTGGTGGCCTGAGCGCTCTGCCAGTCAAAAGGGCTCCTGAGCTCCATTTTCGGCTGCAATGGCCTCCTGCAACCCTCTGCCACAGAAAACTGAACTCAGGAGGACCACGTGCAGCCCTCCATTTTCACTGGCAGAGGCACAGTGGGTTGACCCTTCACTGTTTCCAGGGCAGTCCCACTGGATCCGGGCCGCAGGCCTTGACTTTGATAACTCTGATATAGAGGAAGCTTGGCTTGATGTATGAATGCAAGCAGTGATCAATCACATATTTGCTTTTAGACCAATCGATCTGCAGAGTATTAATGACATTCAATAGTATTCAGTTCTTGTTTGTATTATTGTAATAAATGAATATTTCAGCAGTACCAGAGCAAAACTCAATCAAACAACAATTTTACATTTACAACATAGAATATTAATAAATTCCATGCTTTTCAAATACAAATGCTTTCCTTTTATAACAAGTTTTGATATATTGGAATAGAGAAGAATGATATAATTATAGGTATAGTATAAATGTAGACAACCTGGAGAATTCTGAGATCCTAACAATTGACATGTAGTGGAAGGTGGTATCCAAGTAGGAGATCTTGATAAGTAGAAATGTAAAACAAACAGACAAAACAAGAAAAAAAATACAACTCTGACATTTTTTTCCCTAGAACAGAAGGCTATAGTGTTCCAACCAAGAGATTCTAACAAGTAACTCTTCCTGACTTTCCCTAACAGATTTACTTCTGAACTAGATAATGATCTAAAGTTCAGGAAGGAAGATTGTAAGTTCATAACCAACTAGTATTATTTTGTGATGGTTTTGCAAAGGTTGGAATATGTGTCTGAGTGAAGTGATAGTCTAGCAACGTATCATAAAATTGTCCACTCACATTTTGTAATATTAAATGTTTAGTGTTTTAAGGCGATTTTTAAGGATGAATCACAATTTTTTTTTAAAAAAAATCAAACATTGCCAGATGCTCTATTATGCTACACCTGACCATAAGGGAAAATAATATTTGATGTAAAGGATCCCGACATATGGTTATTTTATATTGCTATTGAGACTAGCACATATGTTGCAAATTCTTTTTCTACTTATGAAGCAGAATAAAGATTGTTTTTCTGGTGGAAAATACCTGGAATAGTAACCTAGACAATAACCCCTTCAGATAAAAATAATTTTAAAAGTGCTGTAGAGAAATGAGATTTCTTCTTGGCAATCACTTTTCTGTACTGAAGAAATTTATTGAATATACTACATCTTGTGGAGGATCTACCTATCTTTATATTAGATCCAATGCAAATATGGCACATACTATATGGATCTTTAGTGATCCTCAAACCCATCCAGAAAAATCTCTTCTCAGCTCTCCTCACCATGAACTCAGATGTCTTCAAGTGAAATGCCAAGAGAGGGAAAGGAACAATTCCTTGTTTCAAGGGTATCGTCTAAAAAGAAGAATTAGTTCTTCTTTTCTTGTGGTACTTTAACCTTATTAGCCTGGAAGTTTTAATAACCTTAGACCAGGGGTGGGCAAACTTTTTTACTCGCGGGCCACAATGGTTTCTAAAATTTGACAGAGGGGCTGGGCCAGAATAGGAGAATGGTGTGTTTGATATAGAGTTTGTTTTATTTGTTTTATTCGTTCATTAAATTTTCAGTAACATGCTTGGATCTCTTCTATTTTTGTCCAATTCTGATTTTGGTGATCAGAAATCTGCTATTCCACTCAACTAAAATGGTATTGCAAATAATTTTTGTATGTTCATGCTAGATTTTAACTCAAGTCAATGATTTATAGTGGAAAATACTGAGGCATTTTGTTCTATAGTCCTATCTCTTTATAGCAGAGGTCATAACTCTCATTGTGCAGGGAATGGGTAGCACTCTGGGACTTTACATACAGTACATCTAGCACATTAGATACAATAAAATGAAAAACAATAACAATTAATGTAATATGTTATTATGCCTGCCGTTTTTCTGAAATGAAAAGGGCATGAGTCCTGTACGTGTCTTTGACAGTAGTTAAACTGTGTACATTGATCTCATCTATGTCCAAAAATTACAGCAAAAGTTGCAAATGAACTGAGCCAAGTTTCTGATTTTGAGGTAAGTGCTTTTTTTTGTAAAAAAAAAAAAAAAGGCGGAAGATGAGGAATTGCATTCACAAAGAGATTGAAGTCACCCAGTCTGTTACCATGTTCTTCCTCCTGCAACATGGTTTAGTTTTTATTTTTATGAAATGATAAATGATCTCCTTGGAAAAGGTTGCCCTTTGAATTATACTTCACTATTGAAAATGTTCATCATATTTTTCACTTTGCAGAGGATGATTGCATGCAGATTTTCTTCATTCACCCTGACACAACCTCTTCTAGGAATAACTTGTTCTCTACTTTTTCTGTTTCAAAGGTTGATAAGGTTTCTTCTGAAAGAAAAATCACCTTTAATCTAAAATATCAGGAACATTAGCCTCTATCCAAACCACTGTGAAGTTTTAATTCTTAATTTACTATTTAATTTACTTTTAATTTTATATCATGGGTGGTGGTATGCTGTTATTATTCTATCCGTTTAGCAGGTGCTAAGTCTAATCAGGATTCAAATTAAATTTCATCATCAGTGGTTCCACTTATGTTTACGGTTCATTGCTTTACATGGCTTATTACTTATTTGATTTGTTGGTTGGTTTATAATTGTTAAGAACCCAGTTTATAAAGGTATAAAGTTTATGACTTTAAAAATATAATTCATGAAAAGGTATAGACCCATAATAGAGAGAAACAAGATCAGTGTTGCAAGCCAAGAAAACAGTTATAAATAAAAACAGCTAATTAATTGAATTTTATTTATTTATTTATTTATTTATTTATTCGATTTATATACCGCCCCCTCTCCCGAAGGACTCATATAGTAGTCATAAAGATTGCACCGACTCATATAGTAGTCATAAAGAGAACCATTTTCTCTTAATCTGAAATTTATCAAAATGCCTTACAGTATTTCAAAAGCCATGTTTGGACAATCTAAAAGAATAATGTGCTATGATTAATAGTTTTCACTGCCTGGGATATTCTGCAAGATAAGAAAAGAACCTGTTTCTAGAGTCTCTCATTATGCTGCAAGGGACTGAAAAAACTGGAATAAGACCTCATATTTTGAATAAAGTAGACTTTATACTTAGAGATGTCTAATCATCACAGCCAAAATGTTTGCAATTATGATTGGCATTTAATTGAAAAGAGTTGTTTTGGAACTCCCCAAAGATTGATTTATTATTAAAAATTGCTAATGACCTATATTCAAATTAAAATGTATTACTCTAAAATGAACAAGTATCTTTGAAGGGAGTGGGACTTTTTTTTGCTCCAAACATACAAAACGTTGGTTATTTGGGCAGGAGAGATTAGTGGAATACCAAAATTATATATTATGTCCAGACAGTGCCCACATGTGTACTGATTTATTATAAATACATCTAGGTTGCTATACGTCTAACTGGCTTGCAGGAAACATTCAAGACATATCATGCATTGAAATAAAGAAAAAGTATTAACTATATCAGTATGACAATCTTAATAAATACTATCAACATCACAGCCCAACATCAAGCACAGACTCATCGCAACTCTGGTACATCTCAAAGGTGGACGCCATCCCATAGCAGTGATACTCCTGCAGAGAGAATGCTTGTTTCTTTTTATATAGGGTGTGGACTCTCAACAAAGAGACAGGCCTTAGGTAGATAGATTCTATTTGCAGTAGGTGGATTTGGGACTAGGTTGGTCCCAAGCTACATAGGATTTTCATGGTGACAATCAACACAGCATTCAGAAGCACCATTGGAGCCTTCTGTCACACAAGATCATTCCTATTCAGTTTCTGCTCTCCAATTCTCCACAGGCTTATTTTGTGAACCCTATCAATTATTACCCTCTTTTCTTTTGGCCTCAAAATGCAGAGAATAAGACCAGTGTAATGGTACAAGGGAATGATGTTGGTAAACAAGACACAAAGATGCAGCAAGGGGAATGGTCAGATAAAAGGCAGCTGAGCCTTGAGCAGGAATGTAAATAGGGCACGAAGCTCAGAAAAGACTCTAGTTTTAGGACTGTAAAGGAGACAGGGGAGAAAAATATTTCCAGAGTTGCTAAGAGTCTATTAATGTAACTCTATAATAAAGTAGAAGTAGCTCATTAGGTTGTGTATTATATGTAATCTACTTATTAACGCTGACACATGATTAATATTATAGGCTGAGAAATATTCTCTGACCAATAGCAGGTTACTACAAAAATTGTCATTAGTTCAGGGTGTTGTGCTGTCTCGAATAATGGCAGTCCCAGAGCAACAAAAATACTCTCACCATCAATCAAATAAAAATTCCATCAATATTTTCAGTCATTTACAAAACCCCTCCCAACAGCCATTTTGAAAAAAAAATCATAGATTTCTGCTTTTTCAAAACATGCAAAGTATTTTGTGTCCCTTATTGAGGACTGTTATTAGTCATTTTTCTTTTCTGTTATTTGAAACAGTTATGTGTAACTAAATCTCTAATACTGGGATTTATGTCTGGGTAAGGCAGATGAATGTGTAAAGGATTTTTCCCTAGAGCGCAATAATTTGGGCATTATTTACTCGAAGACTGCTCTTCTTTGCTCTCTTTTGAAACAGTGCTGTTTCTCACCAGGACTTTGATAATTTGATTCAGAGCTGATTCAGCTGAATCTTCAGATCAAATAAACTTTCAGAATCAAATGGGACAGTAGAAACAAAATAATGAATGACATTAACATATTTTTCCAAAACGATTCAAATTATGCTGAATAAATGTTCCAAACTGAATGGATGATTTGACTCAGATGAGGGATGATTCCCTCTACTTTGTTCTTCACCCTATGTGGCATTATCATTCAGCATGGCTATTCGCTCAAAATTCACTATGAAAGAAAGCACTGCAGAATCTAATCATAGGCTAATAAACAAGCAATAGGTTAATTTGTAAATTTAGCATGAGTAATCAAATGCAAAGCGCCATTTAACTTAATGCCTAAAATGTATCTGGGCTTTGCAAAATTCTACTACAAAACAGCTTTATGTTCAATGGAAACTTGTTCAAAGATGAGTACAACGTAGCTCTTTTTTCTTTGTTTTGCTTTTTCTTCTCCAAAGTAAGTAGAAACCTGAACATTTTGGAATACTGAAATATTGGCCAGGTTGAAAATCCATCACTACAAAAGTCATCTTTCTCCGTCCTTTCTACCCTTCAAACCCCTGCAGAGACAAAAGTACTATGGTATATTCAGAACTTGAAAAAAATGGCTTATCTTCCAAGTCTTATTGGCCAAACACATAATTCCATTGGAGAGAACAAATGTGCAAATAAAACTTGGATAGAAGACTCATGCACAATGTGCAAGACCAATTAAATTATCCCAATTAGCTATAAACAATGAAATTATAATAAAAAACTATACCCAATCCACATTAAAATATCCATCTGGAGGTAACAATCTAGTTTATACTTTCCTTTAGTATGGGAAATTACTAAGTGATTCTTGTGGATGTATGCTATAACAGAATAACAGAGTTGGAAGGGATCTTGGAGGCCTTCTAGTCAAACCCCCTGCTCAGGCAGGAAGTGCTATACCATTTCAGGCAAATTATTGTCCAATCTCTTCTTAAACACTTCCAGTGTTGGAACATTCACAACTTCTGGAGGCAAGTTATTCCACTTATTAATTGTTCTAACTGTCAGGTTATTTCTCCTTAGTTCTAGGTTGCTTCTCTCCTTGATTAGTTTCCATTCACTGCTTCTTGTCCTGCCTTCAGGTACTCTGGAGAATAGGTTGACTTCCTCTTCTTTGTGGCAGCCCCTGAGATATTGGAACACTGCTATCATCTCACCCCTTGTCCTTCTTTTCATTAAACTAGACATACTGAATTCCAGAAATGGTTCTTGTTATGGTTTTAGCCTCCAGTGCCCTTTGTTGCTGTTCTCTGCACTCTATCTAGAGTCTCAACATCTTTTTTACATTGAGGTGACCAAAACTGGATGCAGTATTCCAAGTTACCAAGGCATAAGACATAGACATGGAAGTTCCACAAGACATTTGATACACGTGTAGATGAATGTGTAGGGAAATGAGATGAATATTTTATGTTTGTAATTTAACAACCAAAAAAAGGGGTAGTCCTAGAGGAGATCAACCCTGACAGCTCTTTAGAAGGCCAGATACTGAAGATGAAACTCAAATAGTTTGGCCACCTAATGAGAAGGAAGGACTCACTGAAGAAGAGCCTAATGCTGGGAACCGTTGAGGGCAAAAGAATAATGGGATGGCAGAGAATGAGGTGGCTAGAGCAGTCGGTGTGAGCTTAAATGGACTCCAGGGGATGGTAGAGGACAGGAGGGCTTGGAGGAACATTGTCCATGGGGTCATGATGGGTCGGACATGACTTCACAACTAACAACAACTCTCTCTCCCCCCCCCCCCAGACACAGACACACAGAGTGAGAGAGATGGAGGGACAAAAAGAGTTCAACTGTGATTGGTGGCGTTTCCTGTTTTAGGAATATTGTGCTGTGCTTCTTATCTAATTTTACATGCTTTACATGTTGATATGGGTTTATATCTTGGGATAGAGAGGAATAGTAGGCCAACTAGGATATAGACCCTCTTTTAAAATAGGAACAGTGCTAGCAATAAGATATTCCTGAATTTAGTATAAGCCAATATCTGAAGGCACACTAGCAATACATTCTTAGCTCTTTAAGTGATACACCAGTTCAGAGCAGAAAGAACACATTTCATTCTCTTCTTGACACCTTGTAGCTGGTGTTGCAGGAAAAAGAATGGGAGAAAATACCACCCTATTAAAACATTTGACAGATTTCTTTTTCTCTCTGCCTGGCACTAGCAGAAAAGGCCTGAAATAACCTAACTTTAATAGACTGACATTTTAACAAAGAAAAAATTCCTTTCTTTTTCATCAAGGTGGTAGCTTTATACGATAATTGGAAACATTTAATTGGGTTGACTAGAGGCAAGTGTCTTCCTTGTTCCGAGAATGCAAATATTTTTTTTCACCCTTAACTTGTAGTTCTTCTAGGAGTTATTTAATGAAAAGTAAAATCTCCCAATTTCTTTGAATCTATTAGACACAGGAACGAATAATATTTTTAGCATAATGTGGCCTTAGTCTATCAAATTATATTTTAGCTGTTTATTAGAATAACTAAAACACAGCAGGAAGACAACTAAATGGGAGCAGAGAATTAAACCCTACAAATCCATTTTTATTTTTTTTACCCAAAGACAGATGTTTCTATTAATGCATTGAACTATGAGTGGCAACAGTATGAAAAGAGTCTGTGGTATTTGTTTTAAACAGAGGATTAAAAAAACATTGTTACATGATTACTATATTTGATCCTGTTGTGGCCAGCTGTTGCTCTATATTTAGATTATAGGAATTTAGAATAATGATTTAAATTAGGGACATATGTGGAATTTTCCTGTTTGAATCAGGGACACGTTTAGAGTTTTGAGAGCGTTTAGTAGCAACTTCATCAAATTGTTAACATGATGGGCATGGCCAAGTCAGAAAATACCCATTAAGAAAAAGGCCCACAATATGCTGTCACTACAGTGGGATCTCTGTGGGCTGAAAGAGCATTGCTATAAATGCACGTGAGACTTAGCAGCAGCAGTATTGGCAAATAGCAGAACCAGCAAGGCAACTTGGCAAGTTGAAGGAAAGTTTTACTTTGTTTAACATATGAGAGAATTACAGAAGTAAAAGATAAACAAACTATGATGAGAAATTTTAATGCTCGTGATAAGATTTGTAGAACCTATATGATATGGACGTCGTTATCTTTTATCTATTATTGTTCATGTGATTCATCTATTGCTATGGTTTGGAGGACTTTTCAATAAAATTTAAGTGAATAACCTGTAACTATGTTTCTTTATCTAAGAAAATATATATTGATCGTGGCAAAAATGTAATCTCTCTTGAAAACCCAACCTTTAGAAAATTGAACATCTTGGTTATACATCCTCCCCAAGTTTAAATCATATTAAGACTTAAGAAATGAGCAACATACTCCTCAGGTAACTAGGTTTGTTTCTGAAGTGGATTAGTGTTTCTGATCCAGCTCCCCAAACATGACAAACCCTCTGAAATGAATGCAAAGTTTCCATTAATTAGGAATGCTGACAGCAGAGAAAAAAGTTTCTCTCTCAACGCAAGCTAACAAGGCAGTCCAGCCAGAATATGAAGTTATCTGTCACATCTATTCATCTCCGCCTCCTTCCTTTTATCACCAGAGCTAGGGTGGGGCTTTGTTAGCAGCAGTGGCTCTTCCTTCCCAAGGATCAGCCCATGGATTTCTACTGCTCTCCTCTTCTCTGCCTTCTGCACATCTGTGCATCAGGCACTGGACCCAGCTGTTCCTCTTCCTCCTCCTCAGTCACCTCCAGACCTGGGGACTGTGACTCTCCATCTGAGAGATCCGTTCTGTCTCTCTCTCTCTGCCAGCTCCATTCCCGCTTCCCTCTCGGAGCACTTAGGTTGCCTTACTGCTGACCCTGACTCCCATGCCTCCCCCTCCTCTTATTCAGCTGTTGGAGGGGACGGTGGCTGACAGACCACAACAATTAGGCACTTGGTAGCTGGATCTATCATATTTCTTAAATAGTCAATTAAATCTAGAGGCTCAACTGATACAATTCATAAGATTTTAAGAGTTCTTCCACTGGCTAACATAACTATATGTAAACTCACTTGTTAGTTACCCCCAAGAAGATCAAGCTGGTGCACATGATTCATCCACTTTCTATTTCAGTTTATAAACTGAGGTTATACTGAGAACAAATGGTTGTTTCAAAGTTGTGGCTAAGCTTTGTAATTGAATGATAGAAATGATAGATCTTCCAAAACCCAGTTTAAAATATTAACTCAACATCTATCACCTAGTACTTTCCAATGTACTGATTTACAACTCCCAAGATAGTCCAACTCTCTGGAGGAGATCAGCTTATTGGTTGTTCAAGGAGCTAGCAGGTGGTAGGGAAATCTGTATCAAATAATTCTTTTCTTTTCCTTTACTATTTAGATGCAAGCTCACACAAATCAAGCTGTATAAGAGTAGCAGTCTTGCTGCCATGAAATTTCTTACTTACTCTTCCCTGAAGTATTTGTGTAGAGTTTGATTTATCCTATAGGGAATAAGATTCTATAAAAATATGACTTTTCCCCTTAACACCTCATACTACACAGATGTTTGCTGGAGCTATAATTACAAATCTCTTTCTATTGTTCTGTTGAGAATTATACATTACAGTCTGTTTCCCATTTGTGGTTACAACAATTGTCTAGACTTATGAATTTTATTTATACAACTGAGATGGAAAACACTTTATTTTTGTTACTTCTCTTTCACTGGAATAGGTATTTCCCCTAACTTCTATTTCCAAAACGATGAAAATATATTTATTTCTATCTTTCTCACTACATTTTCTGAAAATAAGTCAATTCTTTTACTTCATATTGTATGAAAAAATATTTCTTTTTGTTTTCCTTAACTTTTCATCATTTAGTTTCTTGGAATAATGAATTACATAAAAGAGATAGACTTTATTTCAACCATTTTTAAAAAGTGCATTATAATGTGGGCTAACATAAGGAAACTTGGATCAATTGGATCCAGTTCTGAGCTGTAACTATTTGTGTGCAGTCTTTGTTCATGTTAATACTTGCCCTTCCTTTGGTATTCAGGAATGTAGCAACATAGAATTGATCCTTCCACTATACAATATGGGTAAAGGTTGATTGGTGATGTAAGGAGAAGTTTCTTAGTTAGAGACAAACCATCTGTTAAAGCAGCTGTCAATACACATTGAATGACTTACCTGAATCTTTTTCTCTTAATTACCTTGGTTCTCTTTTAATTTGATGAAAGTGAGTTTGCTTTCAAAATGTCTTTGAAAAGAGAAAACAGTTCACAATTTCACAAAGGCTGAAAATTCTCATGGGTGGTGTTGCATTGATTTAATGATGGAGTGGCCAAGAGGTGCATATGGATGTCATTTCTTTTTTATTTATAAAAATCTCACAAGTGATCTGCAGCTTCTCTGTTTTCCTGTGCTTCAATTAAATCCAAAGAGAAATCTTCCCAAAGGGCTTTTTTAGAATGAGAATTGTGGCCACTTGGGGAGCTTCAGCACAATAGAAAGATAAGCAATAGAAAATTATACCAGTAGTAGCACCATCTGCCACTTTAAAGAAGAAAATAAGCTCTAAAATGACTGCAGAAGAAATCCTCACACAAAACAGATTTTGGCATAGCATTAGTTACTGTAAAAGAGATAGCTGATTCCCTTAGACACAAAACTCAACAGTACAAGGGGGACAGAAAGCAAGGAGAACTGGGAAGGTGCATATAAAATGAAGGAGGAATAAATTGCTTTGTGGTCTCCTCTCTTCATATTCCCTAGTCCTCCTCACTTCCTGCTTTCCTGTTTTGTGTTTCAGAAATAAACATAGGCAAATGTCCCCATCATGCTCTAGGCAGCATATTTCTCTGCTTTCTTCCCAAAAGCTTTCAGTCATCTTCTAAGGCAGTGTTTCTCAATCTTGGCAACTTTAAGATGTTTGGACTTCAACTCCCGGAATTCCCCATCCAGCAAAGCTGGCTGGGGAATTCTGGGAGTTGAAGTCCAAACATCTTAAAGTTGCCAAGGCTAAGAAACACTGTTCTAAGGAGATATAGTTACATTCTTATCGTGATTTACAGTGATGAAACAGAAAGATTGATGCCAACTTAATCAGAGTCAGAGAGAACTGAAGAAAGGAATGGCCACATCAGCACTGCAAAATTCTTCCCACTTTTTATGTATGGGGTGTCTTCGAAAGAAGAGAAAGGGTCAAGAAGGGTCTCTATCTGCAAAAGATCATAGTTTCAGACTGCAATTCTGCAAAAATGAAGGAGAAAACTTTGGAAATGCATTTAGATCAAAGTTAGTTAAGATGTATAGTGTTTACAGCAAATAGCTATGGGAATGTTGCTTGTGACAGTGTAATTATTTGACAATTGTAGCAGGTCTTATTACAAAGGTAAAATTGATGTAGATTATAAAATGCCCTCTGTTACTTCAGAAGCAATACTGGGAAATGCAACTCCTTGTTTTCGACACATTTGATAGCCTATGAGTTATATTTGTGTTATTTTATACTGGTAGAGACCTTCTGGCTGCCTCACATCAAAGCTAATCACCTCTACAGGAATTTGTTTCCGTACCTTCCCTTTCTGCCTGTTTTTTGCAGGCAAGGATTACTTTGTTAGAAAGTCCTGCTTTGATCAAAGGTGGCCTTTTACATCCCTGGTGACAAGTCCTTCCCAAAGAAAATGGGTCAGCTGCTTGGCCTTGAAAATAAAGTAAAGGTGGGGGACAGCTTTCAAGAGATTAACTATTTTGGTGTTCATTTGTTGTATTAGTGTTGTCTATTCTCTTGGGAACTGGACACTATAAGATGTTCCCAGCTATGGATATTTTTAAAAAGGAAATGATTTATGACTATTAACATGTTTTATACAACTTATCATTATTATTTATTTACTATATTTTATGTTGCCATATTATACATTAAAATGTAAGCAATAAACTGTTGAAAGAGTGAGGATGAAATGGAAAGCAAAAACATAACAGGGACAGAAAAGAAGGCTAAAGGTAGACCTTGCATAGACCCTCCTCAAGTGATATCTCATAAATGCCAAAAGGAAAAGTGTTTCAGAAGGAAACTTCCATCACTGAGAAAGCCCATCTATGCAAAATTGCAAGACAGACTGTTGTTCTTAACGTAGGCTAGAAGAGATGACATACAGAGTGAATTTAGTCACACAACCCAAAAAATAATGTGCACAGTATCTTCAGCACAAATGTCAAAATATTAGTAAAATATTTGGCAAATACCTTGAATTTCTACTATTTTGCTCATTGGTTATTTCTGGTTCTAAGTATTATGAAAAACAAGAACGATTACCTCTTACCTATTCCTTCATTCTTCACCTACAAATAATATTTAAATCCTTTTATTCATTTTTTCCTATTGCATGCAACACGTAATAGACTTTCTTCAATTCTTTTATCCTTTTATGTTGCTTTTAAACTCATTTTTCCCAATGTGCAGTCATAAGAACTGCATTGCATTCTTATAATCATAGGATCAATTGCAGATTTTAATAATACTGTCAGTGTTGCATTCTCTTTTTTTTTTTACCCTTAATTATGCTTAAGAAAAATACTTTTCTCACAGGCAACTGCATCTTTTTTATTGAGTTATCCACTATCCAGGGGTAAAATACTCACTGTCAGCTCAGGCTTCATCACCTTTATATTTGAAATTAAGGAATTTTGTTTCAATAAGGGTCATTAGAAACAGACATACATTGTACTTACATTTATTTGGCAATTTCCCTTTGGGGGTGTTTGCAATCCTATATATTGGTGTATTTCTTGAAGTACAGTGGATCATTTGGTATTGGAAAACTAGACAACATCACTATTCATCTCAGAATATTTATGGTATGATAAAAAGGAAAACAAAACTGTTTAGCGCAATGTAGATTCTTGGAGGACCCCACTGTTTATATTGCCGCATTGCAAACACGCTTAGCCTAGCTGTATTTAAACCATCATTTGAAGACTGGAAAAACAAACAAGTTTAGAAAAACTAAGTTTTCTCTTACAGTAGTCTTAGTCACTTCACCACGCTGGCAATCCATTTGGTATGGTGCTTAATGCAACACCAAATAGTGTGAGTTTTCATATTGGGCAAATGTTTGCTTTATTTTGGTGGGCATATGATGTCAGAGTCCCTGACTCTTCAGAACCTCTTAGGCTACTAACTAGAAGGAACTAACTAGAAGGAGAAGAGGATTGTAGAGAGAGAGAAAGTAATGGTCTACTCTTTGTCTCTTATATTGCTAATTTCAGGATCTTTTTTCTGTCTTTGTTCTCAACAAATACACACATGGAGATGCTTGCTGACTGACTCACCTGATGGGATGCCACTAGCTAAAAGCCAGGCTTTGTCTATCCCTTCTATATATTTCTTTAAATAATCCTTCCTTCCATTAACATTATAAATGTGATGTGCTTGGATAATTATTGCTTGAGCTGGATTTCCACTTTCAGGAATGCTCTCTTTGCATACAAAGCAATTTTAATGTAATATGGTAATGGGCCCAGTAAAGTACTTAAGCCCTGCTTAAGAAACACATCTGCTTAAGAGATTCACTGTTTCTACCTTCTGTATCAAACCTCCTCTTTATGTGTTAATGTTCTATACTTTTTATTTTCTTATTTCGTGTTTATCTTTTACTTCTGTGAATTTTTTTTGATCAATTTAAACATCTATATGTATATATAAAAAGAGAACTGCAAAGGCCATATGGCATTAATGAGCAATGTATTTTGGAGAAAACATGAAGTATTGTGCACAGATAATGGGGATGAAAATGCAGTGGGATTTAACAGCAAGAAGAAATTGAAACATTGCAGTCTGAACTTCTAAGGGACTCGAGAAAGGTGTTCTACTTCAAAGTCTTTCTAGCATTAGCCAAAGGGAGCCCACTATGTGGAAGGACATCAGCCACTGATTCAAATAAAGAAAGAAAGTCTGCAGAAGAGGAGATTAAAGTTCTCTACCAAGATCAATGCTTGGAAACCTGTCTAGCTGCCCACAGGAAAAAAGAATTGTAGAGTGCAAATGGGTTGTCACATACGACGGCTAAGGCAGCGGTCACCAACCAGTGGTCCATGAGAAAATTTTGGTGGTCCTCAGAAAAATTATTTGCAGTTTTTATATTGCACTAAATCAGGGGTCAGTCATTAGGCAGATCATATTAGTGGTCTGCAGGATTTAAAATTATGAATTTAGTGGTCCCTGAGATCCAAAAAGTTGGGGACCCCTGGGCTAAGGGGGTGAAATGCACTTAGGAGTAGGGTGAAATTTTTGTATTGGGTCCACACTATTTTCTATAAGAACACTGAGCAATAGTAAAGAATATACAAGTAGATGACCTTGATATAATTGGCTACATTTTTTACATGGAGAAAATTAAAGAAGGTTTTTACATGTTACAGGCATTCAGTTTCGAGACTAAAGAATAAGGTGTGAAAGCTTCAGAATAACATCTGTGACAAAGCAAGCATTAAGGACATCGAATGAAAAGTGGAATCAAGTATTTGTCAAATAAAATTTCAAAAAGGTCAGAATTGACGTGAACTGAAATGTTGCCCATCAAAAGAAATCTTGGCAAACAAACTCAGCAAATCTTTGCCCTGAGATTTACTCAGAATCCTTAAAGAGTTGGGTTATGGGTGGATGCGTATTGCATAAGCCAGTGAGAAGGGATGTAAGAATTGTGACTTCAGTCATAATTAAGGTGTTAGAAGTTTACTCTGTATCTCATCTTTACCTGTTCTTTGTGTTCTAGACTGCTCATGTCAGAATCTTCTTTCTGCATTTCTTCCCAAGAGGCACATGGATTGTCTTGCTTTCTAATTTTTCTCTCATAGAATATAGCTAGTACCTAAGCTATGTCCATTCCCTTCCTTGAAATAAATATTCTATTGTTTAAAGTTACAAACCTGCTCACTAGTCTTTGATTGCACCAATTTTTCACTATCAGAAACACAAACATCCATACAATCATGTTTAACCAAGGTTTAAATGAATCAAAATTGGCTACTTCCTATCAAACACTTAGCTATAAATCTTAGTGCAGGTGTGATATGCATACTAAACTAAAACAAGAAATTATTAAGCCATGGAATATTTGTATATCTTGAAATATACTTTTAAACTACTGCTTCATCTCTAGCAGTTTATTATTTATGCTCTAGTTCAGGTATCATATTCAGGAGGAGCAAATGTCATTTGCAAAGTAGAACAGTTAAATAAGTTCCTCTACACAGCTGTTCTCCTAGTTGCTTCATGGAGACTAGAATCATAATCATGATTGCTTAATAAGGCAAGGTGGATTCATCTCTTTATCTAGCCCTGGGCTTTAAAGTATCTTCCTAGTACTTACTGTTTGCCTTAGATGGTGATTAGTTTCATTGACACACCAGCACAATAATAATATTTTTTTCCTCAGATTAGGAAAGGTCATGGTTTTTAAAATGGCAGGAAATGTTAGGATGAAGACTTTTCTCTGGGATGGAATTCCTGCTGTGGTCCTGAAGCATCAGTAAACTGGAGCCAATGATCTTTCTTCCCACTCATTAATATTAAATGTTAAAAAGACAGAGGGCAGAGCCATTATGCAGCAGTTTATATGGAAATGCATAAAGTATCAAATAACAGCAAATCTACGGGCATTCTATAAAAGAATAGCATGATGAGATTTCTTTAACCTACTCCATAAATGTGTTGTAACATTTATTAAAATAGCATATTTCTCTCCCTCCAAAACCCCTATCCTCTATTTTTAGTTAAGACCTACATGTAAAATCACATTCTACTAAATTAAACATTTGATCCACCTGATGCACTATGACTGGTGATGGCTTTCTGAGGTGTTCATTAAGGTTGAGATGTCAGAAGAGAGCCTGGGGTAGGGAAACAAAGCAAGATAAACTGAAAAAAATAAAAATAACCAGAAATCTACCACAACCCGAAATAACTTTTTCCTCAAAAAACCCCAAAACCCCTAAGACTAACAGGCAGTTCACTGGGCAACGCAGCCAGGACTAAAGTGCCCAGCATTTTCCTTGATTTCACTGATATCTTTTAAATAGATGCAATGGAGTTATGCAATCTGTGGCTGGCTGGTAAATAAGAACACATGCATGACAAATACTGCAATATATCAGATGTCAGCAGTGGTGGTATACAGCTTGGTCACACCAGTTCTAGCAAACCGGTAGCGGCGACAAAATTTGGCCCCGCCGCATCCACCTCTGCCCTTTCCTGTCCTATATCCCCCCTTTTTTCTTTTTTACTCACCTGAATCATGCAGAACAGCTATTTTGTGTGCCTCTGCAGCCTTCCTAATCACCTGGGCTGCCTCCGGAATGGAAACACTTTCAGAAGCAGCACGGCAGCATGGTTGGTGTGCGTGCACTGAACTGGTAGCAAAACTGGTTGTATCCCACTACTGGATGTCAGGATTCAAGCATGTCATGTAACATCATTCATGTTGATGTTGTTGTTATGACACCATTGATAGTATACCACAATTGGGCATTACACATTCCCAATATATCTCATTTGTAAGTCTTTACCATAATTTAAATGTGCTTTCATGATTAATGAAGGTACTTTCAGAAATTGAGTGGTGGGATAATTTTAAAACTTCCATGGCAGATGCCTTCTTCTAGTTATGTATGTGTGCCTTCAAGTCACTGTTGATTCCTGATGGATGCATTGATAAATCCCTGCAGTTTTCTTGGCAAGGTTTTTCAGAAGTGGTTTTCCCTTGCCATTCCTAGGGTTGCCATTGCCATTGCCATTCCTAGGACTGACAGAAAGTGACAAGCCCAAGCTGGCTTTGTGTCTAAGGTGGTACTAGAACTCCTGGTTTATAGCCTTATTTCTAAACCACTACATCAAACTGGCTCCCTTCTTCCAAGAGTTCCTCAATACAAGGATTAAAGAATAAAAAGCCTTACAAAAGGCTGCCAGCAGTCAGGCTGGAACTCCTGCCACTCTATAGGCTTCCTAAGCTAGGGAGTTCTTAGTCTTTCTGCCAGGGACGTTCCCCTCAGCTGGCTTTAGGAAGGTTAAAAAAAAGTGTGTCTTGGTGTTCAAACCTCAGAAACACAGAATTTAGCAAATCTTGTACCAATTCTGAAACACAAGGGATAGCTGTGCATGAGTTTCGGAAGGAAATGTTTCATCCTTCTCTTGTTCATAAGAAAACGATCTAATAGGAATCTCTTTCTAAAACAGACAAAGACAAATCTTTTATTTAAAACATTGGAAATGATTGGAAAATTTTAAACCAAAAAAATTCAAGGGAAGAGGACGATCACTCACAAGGAATTCCAATAAAAATCCTTGTTCACATAGTTATTTACTTCCTCTTTGATTAATCTTTGGGGTTGCAGTGCATTATTGTTGCAAAAAGAATGGTTGTGGAAGATTCATAGGGTCCCCTGTGCAGAGGTTTGTAGGCAAATTTTCCTACTCCTCTTTAAGGACCTGTTTCCAGTTTAAAAGAACAAGGACAAGAAGTAGAAGCCATACTTATGGGTAACTAACTGTTATCTGGGCCAATCAAGGACAATATCCATCTATGATTTATCTGGCAGATCAGGAATTATCTAAGAGTGAAATCCTTCTTTCTAATGACTTTTGATAAAAATGTAAAACAGAGGGTTTTTTTTCCGTGAACTCTGTTTTTATATAAATGGAACAGGGTGACTGTTTTGAGAAACAGAAGCTGAATTCCTTCCTCTTCAATTTATTAGGTACTTCAGGGGCTGAGCCACCATTACAACACCAGGGGTATGTCATGTACTGATTAATTTAAGAATGCTAGGTTCTAAAATGAAATGAATATTATGTTGTGGCTGGTTAGCAATGTACCTGCTGTTGCTTCCTTTGATGACTAATAGGATCCCTATCCTATTTGAAGTTGGGATATATCATGGCATTTTATTTTATCATCCATCCATGCACCCACACACCCAATGACTCATAAAAATTCTCTACCTCTCCTTCACCCAGCTAAAAGGATGTGTTAATCTCAGTGGCTTTGAAAAATGACAAATGTTTAATGATAATCAGATGCAGACTTCAAATGGACAGAAATAGGTTAACCCTAAAGCAATTTGAAAATACTGGTAGCCCTCACTCCTTGATATAAGGCTAGTGAAAATGTAATATGTGCCATATCTCTGCCAATGGTCAGTTCCAGCAGGTGACAAAACTTTTATTAAGGGGCCTAACCAAACAAAAAAATATCAGTGTGTGTAGGTTTTGTTTAAAATTCATTATGATGCTGGTAGTACAAACAGCAGGGAAAAGAGAAATGCACCCATCATGATTATGATTATATAGTCAATCTGGGTATCTCTGCGTAAGCATAAATACATTATGAAATGCCAGAAAAAGCCTACATGTACTTCATTCTAAAGAAAAAGAAACCCAGAGAAGGTCTGCACCTTCAGTCTTTTTATTGCTCAGAGAATTGGCTGCCCATAACAATAAGTAAGGACATTAGTACATCTTTGTCCTTTTGCTCACAAAAATCTGTGTCAGGTTGTTCTCACACAGTCAGTGAAAAATGACATGGTAGCAAATTTAATTGGTTAAAAAAATAAAAGACAGATGGAGATAGTCAACTCTCTCAAAACATAAGAAGGAAAAAAGACCAGGTTATCCATTGCTTCTTTTATAAGGTTTATTCTTTAAACATTGCAATTGCTTATATTTTTTTGTTGTAGCTCCCTGCTCTCTTTAAAAATATTATTTCTACAAAGTTCCTGGATTTCTTGTGAGCTTGGGTATACTTGTTGGATGATTTGTAAAAGAATCAAAGGAGTTGTAGAATGAAGAGTTAGAAGCGATCTTGAAGAGCCCAATCTCTTTTATAGTTCATGAATCAATTGTTACACCATCCCTTAAAGATGAGCATCCTCTCTTTGTTTAAGCACCTCCAAAAAGGCCAGTCCTATGATGTCATTTTCCTTGACAAAAACCTTCAATGGCAATTTAAAGCCATTGTTTTTTGAACAATTCTCCTCCATCTTCTACATGGCCCTGTTCAGACACTTGAATATATCTATGCCATTCCCCAGTCTTGTCTTCTTCAGGTAAACATGCCAATGCCCCCAACCACCCCCTCCCTCTTCTTCCCATAATCCGTATCATTTTGGTTGCTCTGTTCTGGATAGATTTCAGTCATGAAAATTCTTCCTAAACACATGACTTCCTGTTCTTTCATTGCCAAGAGCGTCCAGCATCTCAGCGATTAAGCTGATTAAATTGACTTTTCTGCTACAGCTTTCATGATGTTTTTGTCGTCTGATTTCCTGTGCTGCAAAAAAGTTATCCTGTACATATAAGAGGTTTGCCGATTTGGGGTTGGCCTTGTTAACTGCTGAGGAAAATGTTTGTACAGCTGTGTTAACAAAACTCACAGGATGTATATTGCACCAAGTTCCGTTCAAACATACTGTTTACAGGACAAAAATTAGTCTAGGGTGTATTTTGGTTGGTGTCTTGTAAAACCTTTATCTACAGCCTGAAACTACTGTATGCAAATTTGTATTTGCGTTGATAGCTTTTCTCTTGAAAGCAAGAAAAAAGAGGGTTTTTTTTGTTTTGTTTTGCTTCACTCAGTTGACGATTAATCCTGCAAGTTATGATTCAGTCACATTGCTTGCATAAAGCATTTTGATCTCTCTAGACATTTTTATACATTTTAACATTTTTTTAAAATTTTATCTTCAACAGCTGCCTAGTAGAGCAAAGTATTAAACTGTGGGCAATGATGAAAATGTAGCACTGAAATCGTACCACTGGCATTAAAAATGCAACAAGCTCTGTCCCTATAAGAAAAACTCAATTATTATGCTGCCACACAAAAGAGAGCATTTAAAGTGTAAGTTCGTGAAATTACAGTGACAAACATGCAAATGAATGACCAACATTCCCTTAAAGGCAAGTTTACAGGTGGCTAGTTGTTATCTATACTGGATTAAAGATTTGATTTGTTTATTTTTGCCATGGATTCCGCTGGGAGCATATTTGGAATTTTTTTTGGTGATGTTCCATAGTACATGCATTATAGGAAAGATGCTAATCAATATAAAGTCCTATTCTCAGAAAATAATTTGCATTGGTGGTGATGTGGGTTGCAC
>JAEANM010004275.1:0-21041 GCA_017656035.1 Myanophis thanlyinensis
AAATAAATACGTCATGTGACATTGCCATGATGACACAATTTAGACACCCCTGCACTAGGCAGTAAAAACTATGAACCTTAAAAGCAGCAGTATCTTTTCCTTCCCTGACTCTTACTGAAAAAATTCGTGCGTTCAGCGCACTTACTATCAAATATCCCTATTTCTCCTGACTACTTCTCCATTTCAAGGCAGAATTTAAGCCCTAGATTAGTATCTCGAGTCAAATGTTACAGGTCTGTTGCTCTCTGTGTGTATGTACGTGTGCCAAAGACTAGAGAATTATATGTGTATTAAACTCCTTTCTATAGAATAGATGTGGAAGAGAACGTGTTTCCAATTATTTTGCATCTTAGGAAAAAAGAAGAAGGCATTTACACAGCTGAGGGAAGGAAGGTTATATCATCTGTCATCTAGCATATATATCAGATTCTGAAACTGGATTTGAATGCCTGTCCCTTAAACTTTGTAACGCTTCTTTCCCCTTCTTTTCATGGTTGCAGTTTTGTGAAAGGATAAGTGAAGATGCAAGTTTGGAAACTGCAAGCAAGAATTTTTTTTGCTCAGAATTTCCAAGTGAGCCACCAGTACCAAACCCAGTGCTTACTCAGACTTCTCTCCTACTTCCAAAACGCGTAGCACAGCTGTGAAAGTGATCATAGGAATGTGTACTATTTTAGTTGTTATCCCTTCTCTCTCTCTCTCTCTCTCTCTCTGTGTACTTGGGTTATAATTTATGTGTTTCTCAACTTAAACAATGGATGTATGTTTCTGATGCCTTCTTAGTGCTTTTCTGAACCAATCCATTAGGAACAGATTATGCAGCTGTTGTGTGGTGAGCCATTTGGAGCGATGTGTCTGTGTTTCTGGAGGTCTTAATGTAAATAACCTTGGCGACCCTCTAAATTTTCTCTTCAAATCCAATTTCCTTTGCATATCTGTTACACAAAACGATATTGTGGTTATATCAGGTAGCAAGAAGAACACTGTAAATCCTTTTTAAAAAAAAAAAATGTGTGGAACGTAATTTCTTTCCAAAACAGGATTATTATCAAATTTGTTGTGGGGTACATTTTAATTTCTTGACATTTTATCTGTTAATATGAATGAAATTCATATTAATAATCTTCTATCAAGTTACTTGACAAAGGTTGTTAAAAAAATCCCTCACATAAAAAAATATTTTATCAGATTTCTTTAAAAAACATGTGTCTTTTATTTTCATTAAAACCATCGTATTTATCGTTGTTATTTAAAATGCACTGAAAACAAGTAAAGGGTAAGCTTCTTGCCATATAATTCAGAAAAATCAAATATAACAAAAGCGAACTCCTTTAGGTTTGTAGGCTATTTTGGCTGCCCACTGTATCTAGGGGCAAATCATGAATTCCCCCCCCCCTTTTGCTTTTATGTACATCTGTCAGTTTTGTTCTTCTCTGTATATATCTTAGTGTTTTTCATCCCCATACAGCACTATGTATTTTCTGTACTGTTTGTGATTAGAGGTCACACTGAACCTGAATTATACCCTTTACTGTAAACAAAAGTGTTCTTTTATCGTTTTAGTTTGTTCTCTCATACTGTGTGTGCTGATGGCTTAGCTTAAGATTTTTGACTTCTTAATAAGGTCACTGTTGATCAGTGTTACAAGTGGCTTGGCAGCTCTTTGTTAAAGCATATTAGGTTGGAAAGATGTTCATCTAAGTCTTTCAAATTAATATTTAATCAACATGTGGTACCATTTTTAAAAAAGTGGTTGTATATTGTGGGGATAACATACCCTGTAACGACAGAGAGTTAGAGAGAGAATTTCAAATGGGTTTGCTTTGTATTTTGGTTTGAGGAAGACCCAATGCATGTATACCCTCTGAGATGCAATAAAACACCTTGATCAAAGTAAATTCAAAATAAAGTGGTCTCTATTTTTTTTAATTATCCAGTTTATGATTATAGGAAGAGTACAACTGCACTAGGGTTGGTTTTCAGAGTTTAATGATTGTGATCTACGAGAACGGGTTTCTTGATGTTTTCCCAGCAACTGTGGTATCTTCAGAGGCAAAGTAATCTGTTAGGCAACTGAGCAGGGACACCAACCTGCACCAATCAGGAATTAGCTCAGGCTAAAGACCAATCAGAAGTCAGGACACCTGGCTATTAAAAACAAAAGCGCAGTCAAACCCTGCTCATTTTCTTATTGTTTTGTCAATGATGCAAGACACACTTGTTGGTCAAGAAATGTCAAGAAATCTTGTTTTTTAGGCCTTAGTCATTAAACACTGAAGCTTGTCACTATCCAGCCAATACGAGGGGAGGAAGCAAGAGTGATACAAGTGATAATTGTCATTTTTTTTAACCTTTCTACAAAACAAAATGATCTTGTTATTTTGTTTTAAAATTAAGTCGTGCCAAACGTATGCCAACACACCCTCTGTGGAATTTATTAACATTTTAAAATTCATCTTCATAAATTCCCTGAAATGTTCAGTCACTTCAACAATCTGAAATATAGTGCTCTGTACTGTTATTCACTAGCAATTTCTTTGGTCAGTGAAGCTTGGTTCTAAAAAAGTGTGCACAGCAACATCAATACAAGAAGTATACTGGGAAGATATTTAATATTGATGTCAGTTGAGACATTGGGTTAATTGGCATTGCAATACGTGTTTTTTAACTGTTGAAAAAAGTTTAACAGTGATTTCATCTCAAAAGACATACTGCAGATTTGGAAAAGGGACTATTAAAATTATCAAAAAGCTAGGAACCCTTTTCTCAACGAGGTTTTGGAACTGCCATTTCCTGAAATTCCCTGTCTTTTCATGTTCGCCGCATTTTGGGAATTGTAGCATCAGTGTACCTGGTTGAGTCATATTAAAAAAATCAAAAGGGTTATGAAAAACATAATAGAGGAATGCAAAATTATAGTTTGATGAAAGCAGCTACAGTGCTTTTTAATAACACTCAGACTGGATTTTATTTTTCTTACTATGAGAACTACGAAATAACCCAGTAAAGTTGATAATGGGAATTTTTATAACAAGCACTGCTTAGTTAAGTCACAGAGTCCCTTACTATAGTACTGCCACCAAGTTTGCCAACTTAAAAATAAGACAAATTCATGAAAGGATAATGCTTATGGATGTTGGATGTAATGTTGTTTATGCTGCATGCACTGTTTTGGGGTGTCTTTGCTGTACATATGCCACTATAATAAGAGTGAGAAGCAGCATGCTTCTGAACTGAGACACAGCAATGGTCGTAAGTATGAACCATTTGCCAACCATCTGAATTTTCTTCACGATCATGGGGATTCTACAAAGGTTGTAACTGTGAAAAATGGTCATTAGTCACTTTTTTCAGTGCCGTTGTAACTTTGAATGGTCACTAAAGGAATTGTTGTAAGTCAAGGACTACCTGCATACTTCTTCAGTCCATATAGCAAGAAACTCCCAGAATTGTGCTTATGATACACTCAAGATCCAGATTCCTCTTTAGGAAGGAGATTAGATTTTAATGAACTGGGAGAGTTATATTATCTTAATATAGATCAACAGTGTACATAAAGTTATATTCAAAAGAAAGATGCTTTAATTCCAGATTGCTTCGTTGTCATGTGTTCATGAATACAATTTACTCTTGATTTTGAGATTTTTAATAGCCCTGCATTTATAGCCCTCTCCATCTCTACAAATGAAAGGGGGAAGTAATAATTTTGGAGCCTTAATTTTAAATCCTGTTGATCAAGTCTGGACATGTTCAAGTTCATTATTTGAATTAACTGCAAAGGCTTAAGAGGGAAGCTTCTTAGCATACCAATATTTTAATTTTGAGAAAAGTGTTAAGTGGAAATCTTGTTTCATGTACTGTATTTAAAAAAAAACTGGTTATAAAGGTGCTTTTTTAAAAAAACAGTGCAGTCCTGATTTTTAGAAACAGCCTCTTCCATTTCATTATAACTTCTCTTCAAAGAATTTGTATTAAAATAGGAAATAAAATGAATATTTGTTGAGTTTTCAAATGTGATATTCCTGTTTAAAGGTTAGAAAAAAAACAAACCTAATGCTTAGAAGGTTGAGTTGGTAACTGGTTTTATTATAGGTTCAACATGTTTTAAGAAATATTAAACCGAAACGTAGGCTTTTATATCCTAGGCTGCCCCCTGCTGGATAACAGGGTATGATAAATGTAAAGAAATACACCATGCAGCTTTCCATGTCATGCTTTTGTTTACCATATCACATCACTGGCACGATAATCATATAGCTAATTGGTGACAGTCAGGAACATGCTGTGAAATGGAGCTGCATAGACTCAAGATTCTTTCAGACACAATTTCAGTGGTTGCAAATAAGAATCAATTGTGCAAGATACTTGTTTTCCAGCATATGGAAAATCAGATAAAATGGAATACAATGTTTGGATCATTCATTCTGCTGTATGGAAGGCTTGGACCAGTCTATCTCTCACAATTAATCAAACCCACCTCACCGGGTTGTTGTAGGGAAAATGAGATGAGGAAGAAGTATAAGGTACTGTTCGCTGACTTGAATTTTTTATAAAAATAATAAGGGTGGGTAAAAACAAACAGAGCATCAAAAGGAAGCGCATAATTATTCAGAAGTAAGCCCGGTTGAATTCAATGACATATCTCATTTGTAAATTTGAATGAAGTTAACAATCTACTCTTTTATCTCAGGCCTTATTAATTATGATAGCACATAGAATATGGTGTTGAGTATCTGATTGTCTTGTCACATTTTTTTTTATCCTATTTGAATATTCTGAAGTGTTTTAGAATGTCCTGTTGCCAAACTAACTCAAAAAAGTTAAGGGAAATCAATTAGTTACAATTCAGAGAAATACTATACATACAAGTTAACTTTGTGCATCCATTTTTTTTAAATCTTTGAAAACAGTATGCAACTTGTAAAAATACCACAGGACTTTACAATGTAAAGCAGGCATAAAGACACTCAACCTTTCTTTGAGATCTAATCAAGGTTTATTGATTAATCAAAAGCAATAAGCAAAATCAAAACGGCATAGTCCATAAATTGGTGAAAGCAGAAATACAGTTCTTATAGCACATTAAATTGTTTCAGCAAACAAGGAGTCTTAAATGCTTTGCGGGAAGATTTCATATAGTATTGCAGCTTCTATTTTCTAGGGATTTTTTTTTTTTTTTTGGATCTTGAGAACATTTTGGCCCATAAGTTAACATTATGGTTTAGTTTTAAGTTGCTCTGTAATTTTTGAGTGGTTTTCATAATTTTTTTTTTGTTTTTAGTTAGCCACCAACTAAAAATATTAACTTTTCTTTTGTGATATTTTTAAAAGTTGTCAAATAAAACATGAAATTTGCCAACATAGTACTTTACAAGCTTAAAATTTACTGGGTTTTTTGGGGAAAAAGACATAGTAGCTATCATCTGATACCTGAAATAAAATTCCCCATAACTTGTATTCAGAGAAATTTCAAAGGCAGGGCTAAACCACACAGTAAGTTGCTCCAGCTTTTTATGTAAGGAATATTGTTTTCTATTCAAGAAAAAATGTACAAGATTGTTAACACAAATTTGTCTTACCATAGTTTTATTACAGTTAATTTATACAGGTTTGCGTTTGAATGTTGTGTGTTCCCTTTATTCCAATTTTACACCTTCTTCTGTTTTTAAAACAGTGAGTTGTACCACAGGTGCTGCTTGACTATTTTCGAAAAGATCAACTTTCCATGTGGTAAAGTATAAACTGCTGTTCTAAATTAATATGTCAGCTTAGATATTCAAGTATTTTAACACCACTTTAATAATAAATCATTTATATTTATAAAATATAAATTTTATATATTTCATAAATTTATAAAATATATATTTAACTGTTACATGGTCTCGGGTCTGAAAGATGGCTTGTACCTTTTGGTAGTACAATTGGAAACTTTCTTTTTTGATCTTCACCACTTGAATGCATCAAGTGCCTTCATACAGCCATTCAAAAAACCTGCTTTGCTGATGACTGTGTACTCCTGGCACACAAGGATAATGGTCTACATTTGGACAGAACAGATTCTCAAGTGCTGCTATGCTCTTTGGCCTATCATTCAGAATAAGAATAAACCACCAGCCATTGCCAATAATTTCAAATGTTTGGGAAGCATCACCTTAACCAATGAGTTTTTGGACAAAGAAATGACTCCAATATCAGCAAGGCTAGCCAAGTACTGGTATGCTCATTCAATATAATGTCTATATCTCCATCAATAGCAACAGCACTTAAACTTATATTTATAGTGCTTTCCAGTCCTCTCTAAGTGGTTTTACAGAGTCAGCTTATTGTCCCCAACAATCTGGTTCCTCATTTCATCCACCTCCGAAGGATGGAAGACTGAGTCAACCTTGAGCTGGTGGGGTTTGAACAGAACTCCTGCTGTATTGCATTCTAACCACCGTGCCATTAAGCTGAAAGTCTACAGCAGGTGTGTCAAACTTAATTTCTTTGAGGGACTTAATTTCAAACTTAATTTCTTTCAGGGTTGCATTTGACTGGGGGGGGGGGCATAGCCAGCTTGATGTCACTTGTGTCGGGGGTGCTTGTTGTGGCCCCAGCGCTCTGCCAATGAAAACAGCTCCCAGTCTCCACTTTTGGCTGGGACAGCCTCCCGCAACCCT
The DNA here is from genome assembly GCA_017656035.1 of Myanophis thanlyinensis. Classification (NCBI taxonomy): domain Eukaryota; kingdom Metazoa; phylum Chordata; class Lepidosauria; order Squamata; family Homalopsidae; genus Myanophis; species Myanophis thanlyinensis. The sequence continues at coordinate 6,660 of JAEANM010004275.1, forward strand.
CTGCCAGTAAGAATGGAGCTCAGGAGGGTTGCATATGGTTCTTGTGAGCTTTGTTTTTGGCTAGGATGGCCTCCTGCAACCTCTGCCAGCAAAAATTGAGCTTGGGAAAGCCATCTGCGGCCCTCGCAAGCTCAGTTTTCTCTGGCAGAGGCACCACAGGCTGGTCCTTTGTTGTTTCCAGGGTGGTCCAATGAGGCCTGCAGGCCTTCAGTGTTGATACCCCTCATCTACAGAGATGTGATAATCCCTTTTCTCCTGTATGGATGTTAAGTCCTGGACTCGGTACCAAAGGCACATCAACTAAACAAGTTTCAATGCCCTGTCCCATCCTCAATATTTGTTAGCAAGACCATATCTGCATCCTGGAGCTGTTGGATCGCACAAAGTCCACCAGCATTGAGTCTGATTATCAGAGCCCAGATGAGGTGGTGTTACATGTTATCAGAATGGAGGATCACAGTGTGCCTTACCAATTGTTCTACAGTGTGTTGGAGTTTAGGAAGGGACCTTAAGGTGCATCAAAGATGCTATGAAAGAAACCTGCACACTGTGACATCCAGCCAAGGGTACTAGGAGCTGTGGCTACTGACAGAATCTGCTGGAAAATCCTATGCTAATAAATCTCCATTGGCTTTAAAAACAGGTACTGCCAAAAACTGATAGAAAACTCTGAGCAACATCATAGAAAAACATTCACAGTTACTATGAAAATGTACTACCATCTCCCCCATTATTCTAGGCTCTTATGTTCTAGACTGGGAATGGAACTCTCTGTGTCCACAAATGAGCTGCACAACAGTATAGCCTTGAACCCAAAAGGACTGTCATATATTGATAAATAATTTCAATAAGAAATGGTCAATATCTTGAGAAAGTATTTTAACAAGTGCACAATTATGACTCCAACAATATTCTCAAGAAAGCTACGGTATTTAAATGCTCAAAACCCCAAACTTATTGAAAAGTTTTTCGAAACTGCTCAATATGACATGTTAAAATAGGTGTGATGTTTTAGAAGTACTTGTGAAGAACTATTTTGCCTCAGTCACACAATTAATAAAGGTTTGTCAGACTACAGTTGCAGATACGCTTCAAAATTGTCTCATCTTAGTTCTCATGAGCACTATGCTGATAGTTCCTATGTTTGGCTATTCTGAAAGAGAATATGTTGTTGGGCAAAGATAACATTGTTCAGCATACTTTAGATTAAATACTTTTAATGAACAAAATTAAACTGTTCGGAGCCCTGCTTAGTAATAATGGATGGATTTAAATAGATGTGTGGAGAAAATCTATGTAGTCACTAGGAGTCAAAAACAACTTGATGGCACATAATATATATACATAACAGTACAACATAGATACCGGTACATACAGTATATACAACATACATTACTGTATAAGGCCTGTCAGGTACTTTCTTGTTCCTGGTTTCATCTTCAGCTGTAAAGTTAGTATCCAAATTTAGCTGGACAAATAGACTTCCAACTGAAGGTACCAGTTCTGCAGATGTCATTCTAAACCAGCTTCCAGCTGCAGAAACTCTCCAATGTGGTCATGATACAGATAAAGTACATGGCTGCACCCAGCTGTTAAACACTGTATAATTTCAGCCCAAAACAGCAGTCAGCAACTGATGTGGTTAGAGGAGCAGACACAAGGTCCACTTAGTAAACTTGCAATGTCCACATGTGCTTGCAATGATGTCTCCACCTTACTTGTTGAAATTAAAGGCTGTCTTTTCCAATTTAGGTTGAGCAGTGCTGACATCTGAGTCACTTTCACTAGATGAGCACAGATTAATTATCTCTGATGTCAGCCTGTTTAGTGATAGGGAGCTTTGTGAGGCATTATGTGTTATTTTTGTCCCTTTTGTGCAAAATAAAGCTCTCTTATTAGATAGAACTTTATTTTACCTCTTTGATGGAATGCTGTAGAAGCTAAAACAGAGGAGTATGTGAAATTGCACTCCGTATGTTTTTCAGTGGCAACCATTTAAACATCAGTCTACCTGGATTTGCCATCTTGGCCCTGTGTGAAAGATAATAAAGGTAGCATTATATCCATTATACCCACTTATCATAACCTAGCATTCCCCAAAGATGCAAAAATCAACTCATAAAATTTCAGCAACAGGAATGATAATGATGATGGTTTTATCCACAGCTCCAGGTTGAAAGAAACTACATTAGAACATGGTGGTGGTAATAATGACTAATACTGTGGTTCTATCCATTTTGACTTTTAAAAATTTCATTAAAAAAACATACTTTCTATCTTTATTCAATCATGTACACTGCTGCAGTCTACCCAGCCTCAGAGGCCTGATTTATTGTATATCCTCTTTCATATATTACCTGTATAAGTGAATGGCAGATATAAATCACTGTGATTACATTATCCATGCCGATCCTAATGGAAATCAATCCTGTTCTTTGGAAGGTCAGATACAGAAGCTAAAACTCAAATACTTTGGCCACCAAATGAGAAAAGAGAACTCATTGGAAAAGTCCCTGATACTGGGAAAGATGGAAGGTAAAAGGAGAAGGATGAGATGGTTAGATTGTGTCATCAACGCAACGGGCATGAGTTTGAGCAGACTCAGAGAGCTGGTGGAAGATAGGAGGGGCTGGAGTACTAATGGTCCATGTAGTCACGAAGAGTCAGGCATGACTTAGCGACTGAACAACTACTACAACAAATCTGTAGCATGCACGCATACATTGCTAGATTCTCTGCATGTGGTTTTCGTTTTATTCTTGGACAATGACTCTCAGATCTAAAATGATGTAGTTTGTGTTCTGAACTGCAATTTTGTTCATACTAAAGGTTGCCTTCTTTTTACTACTTACTTTCAATAACAGAACTAGAACACAATTACCTTCTCTTGAGCTTGGTACAGCTTTCGTTTGACTTTAAGCAACAGATAAATATTTACGTGCAGTTTGCTTATGCAGATTTTCAGATGAACCCCAGAAGAGTACTTCATTAGAACAAATAGACTGTGGGGCTTTGAATATGTGTGCTGATTTCCCCCCAGTATTTCCCTTTAAAGTTCTCCCTTTTAAAATTATTTTTCTCATTACTCGAAGACCGCCATGCTCCCCTCTGCGGTTTTTCAGGCATCTCGAGGCATCCTTCCTCTTGTCCTATTTGGAGCTCACCCTAATTTGTGATTTCAAACTACAAAATTTCCCTATTTTCCATTTTGTAGGTGGTAATTGGTTCTTGGGAAGGATGCTGCTACAACATTTGCAAACATTAAACCTCACAACAAAAGTAAGGATTAAAGCAGCCCCAGAATATCCCCCTGGCTGGCCTGACAGAGTGAGCCAGCTACAGGAAACCAATTTTGGAAGAGAAGGCCAGCCATAGGCGGCTGAAGAGAGTTTGGTGTAGATCTCAGTCTGCCCTAATGCCATTCTGGTCAACTTCTATATAATTTCAACTGGCCACACCTGAAATAAATATAACGCATATCTTCTCTTTCCCTTTCCTCTCCTCTTATTTTCCATCTCCTTTTCTTTCATTCCTCTGGTGTTTAATCTTTCAACATTACCAAGGCCTATGTTATCCTGCCTGTCTGAGGCCTTCAGGCCATCTTCAAGCAGTCATTGTAGTTGTGTGATTCTAGATGGCACTCCTCATCATGACTGTCATGAAAATAGTGTTTTGTCCTCATTGAGATAGCCAGGAGGAAAGTGAGAAAAAGGGAGGCAAGGAATGTTGCCAAGGCAATCTGTGCTTCCTTGCAGGGCTACTATTTGGATGTGTCAGCCTTGTTGTCATAGCAATAACAATAAGGATGCTATTTAGCAACCCTGAACTACTGCTGTGTGATACAATATGGACAAGAGTTTTCTTAACTGCAGAGACAAAATCTTATATTTTTGGCACAGTATTTTCACAACGTCAATATCTTTGATGCATGCAGGACTAAGTGTGACTACTGAAGCAGAGAAGATAATGTTTAGGAAAATCATCCTTCCTCCTATCTTATTTGGAGCTCACTTTTTATTTTTCTTATCTAGAGCAGCAATCTTTACATAACCTTAGCCATTAATCAAAAGCAGTTTCTGTATATTTATAACAGTGAATGCACATAATGGCCAGCTAGGTGGATTAAAATTAATCCAGTCTTGTTTCCAAAGTGAGATTTATCATTTTTCTTCATCTGCCAATGGGCATACAATAGGACCACTAGGCATCTCCCTACTGAAATTTTGTCCTGCCGTTCTATTTTCCTGCTTAATATTGATTTTCCACCACATATATTGAGATGTTTAAGGACATACTTAATAGCAGTTGCAAAATCTCATTTATGAAATGAGATCTCAAGTGTGGGGTTGTTAATACCAGATTTATCTGGAAACATAGAATTATTCCCTTTGCTTCTGAGAAAGCTGATTACTTGTGTGACAAGAACCCTCAGTAAATGTCACCATACCATTTTCTCAATACCTTTTGTGCAAATGGAGAGGTTCGTGATATGAGGGTAGTGTTACAGAAGTGTGTTCTCAGGTTCATCTTAGTGTCACTCACTCACACACTCATAGCCCTGGAAAATTGCCACACACAAATCACTTTCAACTGAACACTGAGACACAAACACATGCAATTTACTCCAACTTTCTCACACTTATGTAAGACTAGGGAGAAAAACTGTCATGTTGAATATCTATGTATTCCATAGAGTACTGAGTTTCATATTTGTAACAAACCAAAATGAAAAATATAGTTATGAAAAACCTTGCATTGTCTAAATGTACGCAACTAGCCATTCTTTTGTAGAGTTCTTAGGAATGGCACCAGAAGCAGAAAGTTAACTGATTGTTCTCTAAGTGCTTTTTTAAAAAAATAACCCCTGTAATATATGCTTATGTGTATGTGTACATAACATGGATTGGAAGATAGACTCTACCTTTTCATGTGGATTTTAAATTGTACTGTGAGAATATATTGTACATCAAGAGAAACTGGCAATAACTACCATTTTAATTGTAGAGATTTATAACATTTTATAATTTTATAACACTAACATTATGACATCCAGCCAACCACTATGACAATGCATCATTGATGAGGAGGCCTTATATTGTATAATGATGCGTGGAGATGATCATTGTCTGAATATGTCTCTCATTCTTTCAGTTTGTGGGTTAAAACTTGTATCCACAAGGAACAGGGAGTTTAACTGCAACCACAGCCACATAATAAATAAGGAAAGGCAGAGTCAGGACTACTCACCAACTCATTTTTGGAGCTCAAATGAATTAGATGGAGAACTTTTCACCTGGCCTTGCCCTTGTTCTAATTATAGGATTTTATAAAATGGGAAACTGGATTACTTTGAAGTGGCAACAATGATCTACATTTTAGGAACCTTGTTGGAATGAATGCCTTGATGCCTGAAAAATGTACAAAATCTTTCTATATGGTATTTTTTTCCTTTTATGTTTTTTATCCCTCTCATTTGTACATTACTCTTGATGTAGGAAAGGTCTTGTAATGTCATCTTCTCAACCTGTATTTGTGGAATATTTATGGAACTTGTCATTTCCATTTGGGGGCAGCAAGTTCTTCAATTGAAAGTGCAGTCTTTTTTTGGCCTTTTGTCGCTTGTAAACATCCAATTTTAACATTTGTCTAAGATATTCCTGTATGTTGGTGGCTTTCACTGGCAGCAGGAGATACAATTCCTTGCTCAGCAAATTTGCAGAAGTGATATATATATATTCTCTGAACATACAGATTCCCCCCCCCCCTTAGTCTCTTGTGTAAAGGACTAAGGGAAGAAGATCTCTTTGCAACAGATTAAAATTACATCTTATTTGTATACCTGTAAAATTTATATAACTGTGTGACTTTGGGTTACTCATAAGGATTAAGAGCGAAACAAAACCCCAATAAATAACCAGATGCCTAATGATAAACAGAAACATATATTACTAATAGTGGAGGTCATCTATCTACCTAAAGCAAGGGCCTGTTGTCTTTATCAAGTAGACCAAACAGGATACATACACAACCACATATTTTGCGAGTCTGAAAATACAATATCATCTTTATAGTCCAAGAATCTAGGGAAGTTGCCTTCTATTCAAAGCATACCAGATTCCAATTACAATAAACAATATTGTGCATGCATGTTTCACTCTATTCATAGATTGTCCAAAAGTTATCAATTTGTGTGTGGAGTAGTTGCCACATCCCTATTTGTCATTCTTGCATTATCCTTTGCTAATTTTGTTTTTCTCATAAACTAATACTTTTATATTTATATGTATTATTCTGCCATGGGTACAGATGAGCTGATTTCTGTTTAAATACCATATTTAAAAAAAAGAGATATATAAGCAGTAACCCTTTTTTGGGTCTCTAAATGGTCTTGCATTTTTTATTCACATTCAGTTAGGATACCAGGAAGAATTTTTCTTCCTCTGGTTCCCATCTATTCAAAATATTATATAATTTTCTTCCCAATTCATCTCCGATTCTTCAATTCAGTGAATCCAGCGATCAGCATTCCCAGCAGTATAACTTGCAACTTTTTCTTATTTGCACACTGCACTTCAGTAATTGATACCAATTCATACTTTCTGACATAGAACATATAGCTCTTTGAAGAGGGATGTCCTATGATTGCTTAGGAATACTTTTAAGGCAATGGCAGGAAACCGGTAATATTATTGAATTGGAATATCCACTGCCTATGAATTGTGCTTCATATTTTGTTGAATATAACAGCAACTAGAACACATTTTCCAGATAAATAAAATTTAGTTTTTGTTTCTGAATTACAGTCTTGAAAACCTTCAGTATGTTTTATATTTTGAAGTTTTTTGAGAACATCATGATGTACAAATCCCTTCTATATGTTTCATTTCTTATGGATATTATGATATTAAGGATATTATATTTCATAAAAATAATTCAAAATAAGAATACTTCTGAACAAGGCTTGTAGATTACAATCTGATATGGAATATTTTCAAATGCACATTTCAGAGAAATAATAAAAATGTCTTTGCATGTCAATTCTACATTTAATACTTTTTCAAAAGTTATAGCAAAAAAAATTAAGAATATTTTATTCAAACTGAAATGCTTTTAAGAATTTAGTGATTTTCACATTTATACATACATTTAAAAACTTTGTTTCTTATTACACATTGTTTTACAAAAATGTTGATCAATTCAAGTTAAATGAAATTATTGTAATATTAATAAAACCAAGATTACATATGGTCAGGAATATTTCACCTTAACCTTCCATATTAAATAGAGTTCTGGTGATTTTTCTCCAAATGGCCTTCACATACATGACAATCCTTGAAGCAGAAAGCACAGGAGAGATTATTTTGAAAAGCTACTGAAATGTGTAGATTTTAAATAACAAGTTTACTTTAAACCCTTTTCTAGTAAAAGAACCCATAAGAATTCTTGCTACGTAAGAAATCAATAATATATTTACATAAATGTTAACCTACAAATTCTGTAAACATTAGATCATGAATAATTAACAAATAATTATTGGCTTTGATAGTTCTGGTGGAACTCTGAAGAACTGTTTCCACAATGTGGCCTATCATTTAAAAAAAGAAAGGTTCACTGATAAATCCTAATACATGGTTTTCCAATCTCAGCAACTTTAAGGTGAGTGGACTTCAACTCCTAGAAATCCTCAGTCAGCATAACTACTGTTAAGAATTTTAGGAACTGAAGTTTTCATATCTCCAAGTTGTTGAGGTTGGGAAACAGTACAACTTGTACTGTCATGTTACCTTTGTGGTGAAGCTTTTATGTACGCTTCAATACATGTGACAATTACATCTGTTTACATTTTAGACTATAGAGCCTATTCTCTCCTTTGTCAAGCTATCCTTACCATTAGGAGCACATATATATGGCTTTTTGGGCTAGTTTATCTCCTACTTCTGATAAGATGATACATTTAGCTTTTGATAGTTTTAAAATTTACAATAGATAAATGTCACTATTGCACCTTAATAACAATTTAAAAAGGCAGGGATTTGTTCAAAGCAGTGACTGAATAAAACAAATACAATTTTAATAATCCCAGTTTTGTTTATTTTCTAAATATGATTTAAAGGTGAAATTTAATTTTTTTCTACTATTGTGGGTGTGGCCACAGGATTAAACACCACCAAGCAGAGAATTAAACTTCACCAAAGTTACAATGCAATAAAGGGAGAGGCAGTTTCTGTGAGTAAGACAATCAAGATTAGGCTAGAAACAACTGCCTTATTTACAGGATTAACCCTGCAAAATGGGAAAAAAACAAAAGGAGATTTCTTCTAATAATCGGTTCTATAGAACTGGTGCAAACCGGCTGAATTTCACCTGTGTTTAACAAGGCATTTAAATTATATGGTTCCTTCTGTTTTCTTCAAATTGGGAACATGCTACTTTGATTAAGCTTCATTTTTTGGTTTAGAATTCAAGAAAATGGGTTTCCCAAACTTTAGAAATACTTAACTTGGTAGGACCATCAAAGCGTGAAGATAATTTTTTCTGTCTCTTGTCTTACTCCTATGTTTCAATAATGAATGTGTGATGCTTTTTGAGCAGAACCCTGAGATATGTTAATATGGTGGAAAAATAATGTTTTAATAATACTAGAGAAAAATCTTTTCTTTAAAGTGTTAACCGAGTAACAAATAATATTTGTTCTTTAGTGTGAAGATTTAAACTTACCTATATATGTATGTGTTTGTGTGTACACACAGAGAGACATATACATACATACACAATCTGGGATTTATGTGCACCTCATGTCTATGGTTAACTTAATTAACCTAGTGGAAAAATTCTAATAAATGCTGAAGGGGTTTTTTTGTTCTTCAATACAAAAAAAATTAATTTCTGGTGTCAAGTTCAAACACAACCAAAGCAAGTCAACGTATGACTTCCATTGCATAACACTATTAGATATTAGGTGATCCTGTATTATCATTAGCCTTGTGCACAGGTGTCATTGTTCCCTAACCAGAGGCAAATCTGAGCATATTTGAGGGGTGTAATTCGAACTGCAACATTGTAATCCTGTTGTTCTCCATTAACATCCACCCACTGATGACCAGAATAAATGGCAATAATTTTGCGTTTCCATTTCTTCTTGTTTGGTTCTTTAAGGCGGAGGTAGATTCCTGAACCAGTAGAACCAGGCTCAGCGTCACAATACTGGTAGAAGAGATCATTGGATTCATCAGATATGCTGCAAAAGCGGTAAACCAGTTGGCCAGCTCGGTCTGCGTCGTATCCAGAAAAGTGGATCATATTTCCAGGAATCATCTTGCTATTTGGGCTGATGCCAAGTTCCATGTATTTCTTCTTGTGGGGACGCCTGAGTTCCAGAACTGCATAATCATAATCAACTGCAACATCTCTTGTCACATCTGTTGTCCAGCCTTTGGGGATCTGAGTACTTTTAACTCTGGTCCACTGGAAGGAGGGCTTACGCTCTGACTTCCTCTCATTCAATGCAGGTGTCTTTTGTTTTTTTCCACCTCTACCACCAGATCTCCTTTTTTGGAGTTTGGAGTCAACCTCATCCTCTTCTGGCATCTCCCTCTTACTCCTCTTGGTTCCCCTGCGTTTCTTGCCACTGCCTTTGGATTTCAACTTCAACAGACCCACTCTCAGTTTCTTGCTGCCTTTGATGTAATCTTTACCGTCATGCACACAATGGGCAGCAGTGAGCACATGCTTTGGAGAAATAAGGATGCCACTGCAGCCCGTGGAGATCTTTACCGCGGTGTTAAAAGGATAGTTGGTCAGAAATCGAGTGTCTGAAATGCTGAATCTACTGTCTGTGCCATAGACCTGTCTCTTCCTTCTTGTTGGCATTTTAGTAGTACTGTTTACAAATGCGTCGGGCTCCATCCCCAGAACCTCCACTTCTGTCAAGGTCCTCGTGCCATTCTCAAAGACTGTCTCATAGGAAAGCAGCTCCTTCAGATCAGACCAACGTGGCACTGGCAGTGTCCTTTGGCATTCAATCCCACACACTCCGCTCAGTTCTAATTTGGCTCTGGCTTCATATTTAGGGGTGTCAAGGAAGAAAGTCTTTTCCTTCACAATCTGTGGTATTTTTTTTAACTGCCAGCTAAAATCTTGTAGATTTATTCCATTTGTGAGGCTGAAGGCAAGAGTGGAAATTAGCAGAACGAAGGCCATCATGTGCTTTGTTTCTGTTTTGAAAAAAAAAATGTGAGAGGAAATATTATTTTAATTATCGTAAATTTACCAAAACTTCTATAAATCTTGTAAATTTTTGTCACAGTACTATTAAATATGGCCCTATAAAGACAATTAAAAACTCCCTCTTTACAATCTGGTACTGCTTATTCCTGGAAGAGTCAGGGTGACTAGATGGAGTTGAGCTACAAAGACAATAAATATAATAAAAGTAATATATTCAAATAGCTATCAGCAACTTTTTTTTCATTTTTAGTTTTTTGAAATTTTATCCTGCATCTTAGACATACAAATATCTAAGCATAGCAGTCATGTGGTTGGCAAAGCCAGAAATATTTATTGCTTGATAATTTTTAAAATCTTATTATAATCATATACGCTTGTACTATATAGTATTCACTTAACAGCCATGTATACTATTAGAAAAAATGTATTTTTAATACATCCTTGCTTTCCTTCAGGACTTCAAGGTGTCTTATGTAGGGCTCTCACTCCTATTGGTAGATTGGCTGAGAAAGAATGCCTGGCCCAAAATAACTCATCAAAGTTTCTTTGCTGTCGACTGAAATTAATCTCTCCTCAATTTTAATCCAAGACTTTAACCATTCTACAACACAGCATATTCCAATTCCTGTATTCTATATCCATCACTACCGAACTTAACTAACATATTTTAGAAACAATTAAGAGTTTGAGGTAAAACCGTCATAGCTGATGCCTTTGAATGTTTTACTTATACATCTTTTTTTTACTAGTATTTGCAGTAGATCTCCTAACCGAACTTGTTATATTTAAAAATATTAAAGATAAAACAAACCAGGATTGATCCAGAAGTGAAGTACTTTTCTCAAGAATGTTTGATAAATGTCCAGGTTGATTCAGAAACTGAATCTAGATCTTCAGAATACCAAGTAAACTATGTAAAATAAATACACTGAAGCCCCTTTCACATGGCTCCTAAATTCATCCTCCCAGCTTTCTTGTTTTTCTGTGGTTGCCTGGAGTATCTTCACATTTTTCTATTTAAATCACCGAGTGTACTTCCATGCTGGCTAATGATGGAATGTTCCATCCTGTGTTGTGCTTTTTACCCTTGAATTACTTTGAAAAGCATCCCCTGGCAAAGTCATATTTATTTATTTATTTAATTTAATTTCTATACCACCTCCCTCCCGAAGGACTCGAGGCAGTATATAAAACACGAATATATACAATTAAAACCGGATTAAAAATTTCAAATAAATACAATGGCCGATCAATCAAAAAATAAAAACCCAATTTAAATAGAAACAGTTAGAAAATGTTAAACAATTAAAATTAAAATTTAAAAACTGGTTTAAAACAAATTTAAAACCCCCATTAAGTACTAGGTCAGATCGGCCTGCTGAAACAGTTTTTAATGCGCGCCAGAAGGTCCGTAGGTCTGTGATGGTCCAATCTCTGGGGGCAATTGGTTCCAGAGGGAGGGTGCACCCACAGAGAAGGCTCGCACCCTCGGGGCTGTCAGACAACACCGTCCCGACAGAGGAACCCTGAGGAGGCCCGAGCAGACAAAAATGGCAGAATGGTAGTTAAGTACCATGGGACCTTGGGTTTAGGTAGAAAGGGGAAACCCTAAGAGAAAGGACAAGAGAGAACCATTGCCCTGTATAAGTAGTCTTCAACTTACAATGATTCATTTAGTGACCGTTCAAAGTTACAACAGCACTGAAAAAAGTAACTTATGACTGTTTTTCACACTTATGACATTTGTAGCATCCCCAGAATCATGTGATCAAAATTCAGATGCTTGGCAAACTGGTTCATACTTAGGACTGTTGCTGTGTCCCAAGGTCATGTTTTGTGTCACCTTTTGTGACATTCTGATCAGCAAAGTCAATGGGGAAGCCAGATTCACTTAACAACCGTGTTACTAACTTATCAACTGCACTGATTCACTTAACAACTGTGACAACAAAGGTTGTAAAATGGGGCAAAACTCAGTTAACAATAGAAATGTTGAGCTCAATAGTAGTCGTATGTCGAGGCCTACCTGTATTACATGAGAAATGCAGCTGATTTGTTTCTTCTGCATTGATTTTCTAGAGTAAGTCCAGAGCCAATTACCTTTCAAAGTTAATTTTGGGTTAAACATTTTATTTGACACATCAGTAGAAATTGCACTATTTAGTTTGAACAATTTAGCTTGAGAAAAATTAGTCAAAGGGCAATTCCTCAAATTCTAGAAGTTTTATTTTGAATGTAGAGGATGCCAAGTTGGTATGATCTGCTACAGGTTGCCATAGTTGAATATTCAGAAGCAGAAGCAGATTAAATATTATTTCCCTCTATTTTGATGTATGCTCAAACCAGCAGCACACATGATTATATTGCATTTCTAGTCTTTTCCAACCTGATGTTTCAATAAGAGAGATCCTTTTTTAAACCCGGAGGTATTAATAGTGTCTTTTCCCTCAGATGGTTAGTATATATATATATAAAAAAAAACCAGCCCGAATGTTGCAGTGCTCTGAAACTAGCCCTAAACACAACCACAAAGACCACACCAGCTTCTTCTTATATTGCATTTTGGTTTGTTAAATATACACTCCTTACTGCAGCAAATTCAGGAAGGTAGCTTGTAATTAACTGCGGACGCATCTGATGTAATGGAAGACAGTGCCACAGTGTGACTGTGGCTATCCTAATCACAGCAGAGAATAAATATGTGGCTTGACTCCTCCTCCGGCCACCGTATTCTCCTTCACCTCAAAAATGAAAGAAACAACATCAATAAGCACCCACTTCCCTGTCTTCTGTCTCTCTTTCAGGCACTTTTCCCAGTACTGAAGTAAAAACCTGAGGTAGCTTCTCCTCCGTCTTCTGACTCATTTCCATATACACTGTACCGAGTAATGTGACATTTCCTTGGCTTTACCACAAGGGAGTTTCTCATAGGTGCCAATGAGGCTGCAACACCCACCCTTCTTCAAGGCACAAATCAAGCAGCCATATTGGTAATATTGGCACTTCTGGACATAGCTCCTTTAGTAAAGTAAGCAATAACATCACCAGTTGTTGCTTTCATGACAGCCTATAAGTCTCCCATAAATTCCTTGAAAATAATAATAGTGGGGAGTGAAGATCATTTTCCAGAAAAAAGATAAGGCCTTGGAAAGAGTGACAGGGGATACCTTAGGAGGTTATGAAGAGAAAATCCTCACTAGTTCGTCTTAGGACCTTTATGTTGATGATTGGCAATTCCTGTTTTTGTAGCCGTGTTTTAAACTCTGTCATACATAGCTCCATTTTTAAAACATGCCTATACATAGCTCCATTTTTAAAACATGCCTATCAGCCAGGGTGTCTTCTAGTTCTTAAAAGGAGCTAAAATGACAGTTAACTATATTCTGCTGTGAGTGTGTGGTTTATTTTATGGGGAGTAGATTAGGTAGAAAAATAATGTTTGCATTAATCATTTTTGGTGGTGTAAGCACAATTTTGGTCATAAACTTAGTTATGTCCTATCTGAAAGGATCCTACTAAACTAACTCATAGACTAATATTTTACTAGTGTTAATTGTATTAGTTATCCAATGGACATATTTATAAAGACTGTTCTCATCTATGTTAAGTTTAACCATTATTTGGAAAATGTTCAACTTATTTTTATTTAAGCTAGATTTAGGAAAGGCTAAATCTAAGAACAGATTGTTAAGCCTAAGCTATTGAAGTATATCTTTTCTAACTATAATTTGTAACTAATAATATGTAACTAATTGTATTTTTATATATTGTTTTACATCTATTTTTAATTGTTTTGCCCCAATTTGAAGACTGTATGAGTGATGAATTACAGTAAAACAAATAATAAAGTTTCCCTTCATTTTAACTTTCCTTTCATCTTAAACTCAAAAATGTTTTTGAAATAACCACTAGAGGGCAGAAAATTTATGCATTATAAAAATGCTTTAATACTTCAGATTGTGTTCATTCATACGATAGATAATATGTATACGTACATTCATACGATAGATAATGTGAATCAGCAAAGGCCCCTTGATAACACATATCTTTTTACTTTTTAGTTATGTCTGTCTTTTTTGGAAATTTGGAAACCATTTGTGGACTATGCGCTTGGAAAATTGGACATTTTGGCACCTGTACCCAGAGAACGTGGAT
>JAEANM010004276.1:0-21040 GCA_017656035.1 Myanophis thanlyinensis
CTATCTAAGAAAGAGGGAGGGAGGGAGGCCTGGCAGGTGGGCAGAGAACAGATGATAACAGGAGAGATAGACAGATAGACAGCACTGTGCAGTTTCTCTAGAATGATGCTCTTCCCAGCGTAAAACAACGGCATCATTCCTTCTTCCAATATTCTCTCTCCCTTTTCTTCAAAGCTGCTCTGACGTACAAATGCACGGGAGACCAGTGGGCAGTCTATTGTCGAGTGATCCGGGAGAAGAACCTTTGTCAGGACATGAGATGGTACCAGCGCTGCTGTCAAACCTGCAGAGACTTCTATGCAAGCAAGATGCAGCAGAAGAGCTTGTGAAACCTGCCAAGGCTCCTTGGGGAATCATCGCTCGTTTGTACGTCCGCCTACGCTATAGCATTAACTTATGGAACTCCTTGCCACAAGACGTGGCATTTCAGCTTAGATTAGGTAAATTTATAGGGGAATTGGGTCTTATTGATGGCTTATAGCCACGGCCACTAATTACAGAACCTCTAGGGACAGAGGTTCATCTGTGTTTTTTGAAATGCAAGTGCGAATGATATCATGTTATGGAAGGCCACAGTCACCTTTCACGTGGCTGGACATTACTGAAAAGAAAAAAAAGCTTGACCAGATGGACCTTGATTTGATTCAGCAAGGTCAACCGCATCCAAAAATTTGCAAACGCACGTATCTCTTTTCATTTCAAACCCAAGTTACTCACCTCCGATGAATTCCAGGGCTTGCCTAATAAAGACTTGAAGCTCCTTTTGCAGTCCAGATGAATGAACGAATGAAAGCGAGACCACCACTACAAAAAAAGAAAGAAAGTTTAAAAAAAAAAAAAAGGAAAAGGATTCATCTCAAGAAACCAATCCTATAGAAAGTTATGATACTTTTGACATGGCTGCATTATTATTATTTTGGATTCATTAATATATAGATTGTTACAAGCCACTGGATGGCTTGTTACCATTTTCTAATTTTTATTTTTTAAGGAAAAAAGGTTCGGAGAGCAATTAAATTGACTGAAGATATACGCACCCCTGCAGATAAGTCTGTGGTGCATAACACCTCTGTCTACATCTCTGGATGAAGGCTGGATAGTTTGAAAAGTTTGAAAAGGAAAAACCATTAATGAAATCTTATATCATTTTAGTGGAGAGCAGCAGGCTAATGCTTCTGAAACTTCTGAAAGAAATCTACTGTAGCCCGTCAATCCTCCCCAGAATATAATTTCAGAGAATTAAAAAAAATAAAACTCTAATTAATAGCCATCTTTCCTCTCTCACCTAAAATATATCTATTTATATTAGTTTTTCTCTGGGCTGGGGTTCTGTTTAATATTTTAGACTATTTTAGACTATGGTTCCCAGCCTCAGCTAAGATGGGAATTTTGATAGTGGTAGCCTAATGCATCGGAAATATTTAATACAGCAATAAATAAAAGATAAATTAATAATTTTGTACGCCCATGTTGAAAATAGTTTATTAACACAGTCTGGAATGTTTATTAACTCCAGTTTGGAGAACCGGTTGTTAGAAGAAACCTGCTACCATACAAACCATACAAACTAATACAAACTTTTAAAAGGATAGAATAAAAAGGGAAAATGTAGAAGGTGCAAAAAAGAAAAAAAAACAGAAAGGAAACGAAAAAAGAATATTATAAAGAGAAGAAAGATATATAATGAAATGACTTCCCCCTTTAGTCCAAGTATAAATCATTTTAGAAACTTACTACCTTTCGTTAAAATGCAAAAAAATAACCTTTTCTTCCCATATCCCATTTCGTATCTATAAACAATTCCTTAAAGCACCTCAGTCTTGATGATTGATTAGATAGACAGATAGACAGATAGTAAATAGGTAGTAGTTCCTTTTCTGCTACTTCTCCATCATTTTATATTATAACCTGAGCATCTTTTCAAGACTTGACCCAGAACTACTGGTAGAATTGCAAAGGGGAGGAAGAAACTCAGTCGGGCCAGTGAAACAATGCATCATCGTTGAGATCTCCTACAATGGCTAGTTGTCATTCAAGCATGGAACGGATCAAGCAGATGTTTCCCCGAAGACTGAAGAGTGTCCATGACTATCTAACCTGATCTGAACATCCCTTATTAACAATATCCAGACCAAGCGTTTGCATCATTAGCATCTCCCTCAGGGGCTTATAAGATTGGGGCTTCATCCCTCACCAAACTACCTAATTTGCAATTATAACAAAGTGGATCTGTTCACTGCAACTCAACCATTCCTGGAAGACCATTTTCACGTTAGGACACTCGGATATCTCATCAGGCAGCAGTCAAGCAGATGAAGGCACGGAAGGATCTGGAGGTTACAACTTGGGAGTTTGCAAAAATGCAGAGATGTACAATCTGATGATCATAATAAAAAAAAAAAATACGCACATTATGCCTTGCTGGAACTAAGCCATAATATACAGTACATTAGACGTTCCTCAAAGTCCCTTTTGGAGGAATCCAAGTCCTACAAGGAATCCCACTTTTCAGACAAAGAAAAGAGGGGATCGTGTCCGATCATCCCAAGCTAGAGAAAAAACTAACGGTGCTTCAACTTTCAGGGCCAATTGTCTAGTCCTTCTCGGGCAACGGGAATGTTTGCAATGAAGTGGAGCAGGAGAAGTCTGTTTACCCTTTAAATTCCACTGGTGCTAAGCTCCTGCTCTCCTTAATTATCAGAAACAAAAAGGTTGGTTCTGGTGTAAGTTCTTACACGTTTAGTCCGTACAAGTAACGGTACAGGTGGTGAGTTTTGCAAGCCATGCTTAGACCTCCAGGTTGAGTGCAGTGTCAAAGTACCCATTTTGTTACTTGCTAGTCTAAGTCCCAAAAGTGCTTTTTTTTTTTTTCTTCCCAAAAGGCAACTGGACTTTCTGGTTTTTCTTGGAAGACGTTTCGCTTCTCATCCAAGAAGCTTCATCAGTTCTGAGCTGATGCAAAACGTCTTCCAAGAAAAACCAGGAAAGTCCAGTTGCTTCTTGAATAAAAAAGCACCTACGATCCGGATGCCTGAGAAACTCCATAGACATTGCTAGCCCAAGGTAACAACAACCACTCTCTGAATCGAGTTTTATGTGGGTGCTATTCACTTGTGCGCCCAGCAGAGTGCAGGTATTTTTGTGTCATTGATTTCAATGTCACAACCGGGGAGCCTCGCTGATCCAAGTATCTAGTTCCGAGTTGTGTAAATACGACTTTGGTATTCAGCTCATTAGAATCGTTGGTCTGGATTCGCACAGCAGACTGAACTAAAGCAAAAAGCATTCTTAACAAACGTGCAAAGTCCTTGTGTTGTTATCGGGTTGTTGTTGTTTTTTTCCCCTGGAAACTCAAATGTTACTTGGTTCATAATCAAATGGAGGATTCTTAAGAACTCCCTTCTCAAAATCCTCCGAGAGAGAGAAGAATGTCGGTTGTGCTTTCTCCTACATTTGATTCACTTTAATGTGCACATTCCTTGCACCCTAATTTTGGTAAAAGGTCAAGAATAAATTCAGTGAAATGCTTTATCTATTCCTTTATGCATCGTTAATTTCTACTGTGTCCAGTTATTTCTTAGAGACTCTTGGGTCTTGACAACCGAGGGTGAATGTTTATGGAGAGTCTCAGTCATCCAGGTCACGGTTGTCCCAAAGGTGCTTTTTCTAGAGGCAACAGAGCCAGAAAGTCCAGTTGCCTCTTGAAAGAGCGCCTTTGGGACAATCGAGGGTGAACAACCCACAGTGTCGCACAAAGAAAAAGAGCAAAATTTCTATTCGAGATTACGCATCACAGAAATCTGCTTGGCTCTACTGGATTTCTGCACATCAAAAGAATCTCAGGACAGGTAGCTTGAATAACAAATATTTTTCCCCCATTATTTAGGTCCCGATCAGGTGTGTTTATCCAGCTCTTCCCAAACTGGAGTTGGCCAGCCAATTGATCAATAAACAAACTTACTCTCAAAGACAATTCAAATTTACTCTCTTGATTATTCAACCTACATGGGGATTGTCTTTTTTTGAAATAAGCAGCAAAGCAGGCTTGGAAACTTTTCCTGGGGTTGCAATGCGTTCAACCGTTCTAATTCTGGCCAACATTTTTTACTTCTTCAGTTGTGAAGCCATATTGATGAATGTAAACCGTAAAGAAATCTCACTATGTTGTATGGGGCGTAAGTTTCAAGGTGTATTTTACAACTTTATGGGCCAACATCTCTGTATCATGTCTTACAATCCAGATAGTTTCTGTAATTCTATGTCAGGATTACTGTTGAGTAAACTACCTTCCCAAGAGCATTTGTTCACCATTATCCATACAGGGGGTCTTCGACTTACGACTGCGATGGAGCCCAGAATCTCTGTTGTTCAAAAGACAATTGTGATGTTTTGCCCCATTTTATAATCTTTCTGGCCACAGTTAAGGGAATCAGTACAGATCAGTCACACGGTTGTTAAGCGAATCTGGCTTTTTTCCGTTGACTTGGCTTGTCAGAAGATTACAAAAGGGGATCGCGTGACCTTGGGACACTGCAACCGACATAAGTACATGTCAGTTGCCAAGCATCTGAATTTTGATCATGTGGATTCTGCAACGGTTGTTAAGTGTGAAACACGATTATGAGTCCCAACATTGTCATCGTAACTTTGAATGGTCACTAAAGAAATGGTTGTAAGTCGAGAACAATTTGGTGGTACACCTACAGTTGGGTGGCAGGACATACACCCTTGTGTCTTTCATTCTACTTAAAGCAATATTTTTATTTGTTAATTTTCAGCTCAACACTCCTGCACAATTGCCATATTTCCACTGTGACAAAGCCTTATTCTATGTACTGTTCCATGAAAGTACTGTACATTTATAGTTGCACAATTTGTCACTTATTGTGAGCGTAAGAATTTCACTACCATTTGGTGCTAACTTTTCCTCCCTTTGAGATTGAAAGAAATCGTTTGCAGCCGAATATCGATATTTTATTCTAATACAAGGCAATCATGTAATGTTACGGTGTTCAGTACAGAGCAAAAATGTATATATATTTAGATATCAACTATAGTCGTGATAATATTTCTAATTCTTTTTTCCTGGTGCTGGTTAAAATTGGTCACAGAAATACAGTCAAGCTGAATAAAACCAAGTGTAATTTAATTTTTTTTTAAAAAAAGTAATTCCACTCTGGAAATGAAAGAAGCTTCATTGTGTTTAAAATAAACATTAATGTTAAAAATAAATAATAAATGTATTTTTTCCAAAATTTCAACAAGCTGTGCCGTTATTTGCAATATGTGGAATTTATTCAAAGTAAATGATTGATACTGCCCTACTCAGGAGGAGTCACAATTTTATCTTTCATTGTCCTTAAGCGTGTTTTTTTTCCACAGAGGCTGAGAAGAAACACAACTGGCAGACAAAAAGCCAAATCAATCAGTATAGAGCTGGAAGGGGCCATGGAGGTCTTCTAGTCCAACCCCCTGCTCAAACAGGAGACCATATACCATTCCAGATAGGTGGCTGTCCAGGCTTGGACCAATATCCCCTGGTTGGATGTACAGTCATGTGAAAAAGATTATTTAGAAGCGCATAGATGTTAGTTGCCCAAACTAGCAACTTTACAAACATGGCTCCACCTGTATGACTAAGTGACAGGTCAACATGTTTGGAGGGTGGATGCCAAACTAAGGAAAGTGGTTATTTTAGCTGACTCTGTGATTTTCTTTTTCTCTGTTCCAATTGCCCCTTCGGTACCATTTCTGAATCAGCAAATAGCAGCCTGTAATTAAACTGCGTTTAAAATGTATGGCAAGAGCACCATCTGCTGGCAAATTGTTAAAATTGTGGCCTGATTGTATCAGGAAAAGCCAAATATATATATTTAGCATTTTTTCTGGCTAACAAATTTTATTCAAAGGCATATGTTGCCACTCGTGGTTCGTGGTGGCTTCTGCCCAACTGGCAGCCTTTGTCCATCATAGTGGCTTATTTTTTAAAAAAAACATCCTTTGTTCCTGGAAGCATTATTTAGACACATTGTAGAACTAAGGCTGGTGGGAATTGTATGATGTATGATTGTGCATGTGACCAATAAAATTTGAATTTGAATTGAAAGAAAAATTCTTGACCTAACAGTGGGTCCAGCTAGTATTGTTGTTTTTTTAAATTAAGGTGTAATGCCTGCCTCCATCTATCCATCATCCTTGTAACAATTCTTGGATTGGAAGCATCAGTCAGTCAATCAATCAATCAGAATAGATCTGGAAAAGACCTTGGAGGTCATCTAGTCCAACCCCCTGCTCAAACAGGAAACCTTATTTCAGACAACTGGCTAGCCAGTCGCTTCTTATAAACCTCCAGTGATGGAGCACCCACAACTTCTGGTGGCAAGCGGTTCCTCTGGTTAACTGTCCTCATTGTTAGGAAGTTTCTCCTCAATTCCAGGTTGCTTCTCTCCTTGATTAATTTTGCACTTTTTCCAAAATCTCAACATCTTTTTTTAAAAAAAAAAACGTGATGACCAAAACTGAATGCAGTAGATGAAAATACCGAAGAACACCCCGTCGCTTCCTACAACAGCAACTTTAACGATTTAATGATTGAAGGGGCAAAAAAAAGATAATAATTAAGTAAGGGGCTGCTGGGATTTATGGAATAGTTAAAAAAAGGAGGGGAGATGACTTATCCGTTGCAAAGATCGGAAGTCTTCTAGTTTTTTTTTTTTTAAGTATTTCTCTCTCTTTTTTCTTTTCTTTTCCCTTTGCACTTTTATATTTTTCTTGCTTTCCTTTTTTTCCCCTTTATTAGATTGACCTTTGTTTTGTTTTGACCTGTGGAAATTAAAGTTAGAGAGTCGCTCGCCCTTTAAATCCAAGGCATCTGCTGCTCCCGCCCCGGCAAACTCATTTCTAACGCCCTGCCCACCCGTGCCTGTTCCCTCGCCCACTCCCTGCGTGGGACTGGCTGGTATGCGGCCCGGCCTCGCCTTCTTGGGCGATGGCAGCCAATCGTGAAGAAAGCAAGCGAGGCGTCTGACCAGTCGAGGCCAGCAGGAAGGCAAGGCAAGGGTGCTGCCGGAATCCAGGTCAGCAAAGAAATGGGGGGAGGAACTAGGACTGTTGGAAGGAGGGGGGGGAGGAAGGGGGAAAGTTATGGGGGGGCTTCTCGAGGAGGCTGAGATCGGAAGCCCCGATTGATTTGGGGGGTCTCTGTCCTGGGGACGGGGGTTTGCTGGGAGAGAAGAGCCACAACGTTTAGAAAAGTGGGGAGGGGATCATCTCGAGAGTCGTTCCTCGATCTTAGTCCTTCTGAGAGGTGGGGACTCCAACTCCCAGTGTGCCCAGCCAGCATGCTTTGGAACAGGGTTGTTTGTTTGTTTTTTCCAAACTCGGCAACTTTAAGAGGTGCGGACTTCAACTGCTAAAATTCCCCAGCCGGGATGCTGGAAACTTTTTTCCAATAGGTTGGGATTACAAGCGCCCATCTTTTGGAAAGGTGTTTTAAAAAAAAAAAAAGAGGTAAGGAAGGGAGCAGCTCTTGGATCTATTTTGGAGACCAAGGAAACGGCCGCTTGAAGGGTTTAGGGAAGAATTTAGGAAGAGTGTCCTGGAAAGTTGAGCTGTTGTTGTTGTAAAACAGAGACTTTGCTATGCAATTCTTCTTCTTGCAGGAAAACGTCCCCGTGCCTGTCCTACAGACAATATTCCTAAAGTCAATTTTATGCTTTTCTTTCTGATACGCTCAAATACAATGTGAAGAATCTGCAATAGTGCAGCTGCCAATAATATTTCATCCTACTAATGGGAACAGTGTAATGCTAGGGTATTTCCATTCGTGTTGGATTAGATCAGATAGAAACTCTGCCTCCTTTTATGATCTGTGGACTTCCAACTCCAAGCATGGCTGGCTCAGGAATTCTGGGAGTTGGAAGTCCATAGGACATAAAGGGGTCAGAGTTGCCCCCACCACTGGACTAGATGGAGATTAACCAGAAAGGCTTAGTAGTAAGAGCAGCCCCACCAAGGCAGCAAATCTTTTACTCAAAGTGTTCATAACGTGTTGGTCACCCATCGACTGGTGACTAAGCATTTTGAGGTCACCCTTTCTGGAAGAAGAGTGGGTAGAGCAACAGGTCCTTGGGTTGCTCATTTCCAAATCAGATTAGCAGAATCTGAAGCTCAGGAATGAGGTCAGTGAGGAGATCACATGTTGATAAGGAAGAGGCACACTTCTGATGTCTTAAGAAGAATACAAATCACAAATTCAGAAAGTGACCTAGATAACTTTTTCTATATGGGGCTTATCAAAGAGATTTGTCAAAGCTTTGCAGAATTTAGTGAGAAGGTGCCATGGGGAGAAAAAAGGAAAGAAATCCAATTCTAGGATACTATTGGAAGGAATTAAAGATCAAGATTCTTGAAATTAAAAGAAAGGAAGATAAACTCGGTTGGTTGAACCAATCTATTTGTTTCATTTGCCCTTAAGGTAGGTATGTTGAGATGCCTGGTAATAGTTAATGGATTTTTACCCAACAATGAAGACTAATAGTTTATTTATAGATAAGAGAGGAGATAAGGGGAAATCATTTGCTGTATTTTAAGAGATGATAAGCTATTAACATTGTTTATTCTTGATAATGATACCTGGTTTCAGTATCTTCAAATACATAGTTTAGTATTAACAAAAATTGCCAATTAAAAAGAAGTACAGAGAGAAGTGACTGAATTTGGAAATTTTATAATACATACCTTGATATATCTTGAGGGCCATGATAAACTGTTCATGAAGCATGACACAGAATCCCAACAGGGCAAATATTATATGATTAAATGGATATCGAATGCATTAATGGAGATACAACAGTGGGAATTTCAGTGGAAGTATACTGAACATTTGGAGGGAAAAAATGACATTGGTGGGTTACTTAATTGTTAAGGCTGGCTAAGGCATTCCTGGAGTCGGGTCTAAGATTATCTTAATGTCACCAAGGATTGAGAAAAGTGAATATGACATGGCCTTCAAAGGCTTGGCAAAAGCTTCATAATATGCACGGCTACAATGTATGTACATATATACATACCTTGTATAGCTGCATACATTGTATGCACTAAATATATAATATAAACTAAAAACCTGCTTTTGCAACAAAGTGCAAATTTTTCTCCAGTCTTGGAAATCCAAGATTACCCTGAAGTTGATCTCTCTACCTCTGGATGGTGCCAGATTACCACATTGCCACCTTTTATACCTAAGGGATGAGGCTAATAAAACAAAAGGCATTATTAATAAGAAAAATGTCCCATGGGATGTGAACATTAAAAATGAAGAAGGAGCTTTCTATTTCTTTAGTAGGACAGGCTCACTGTGAGGACTGTATCTCAGGGCCTAGCATGTCAACCTGAATGATCTACCTTCTTTCTAAATTGTTGCCTCAAGGTTTGCCTTGCACTGGCTCAACTTCTGTCCTTAAATAATCTGGATGAATGACCCTTTCCTTTTTATAATAACCTTTTGCAGAGGTTGCTGTACACCATGAGGCTGAATGAAAGGCCGATCAGGCCCTTCCAAGCTCCTGCCACCGTCCAAAACTTCTCAGGTAGTCAAGTCTTTTTGTTCAGAAGCGGCAGACAATCCGATTCGGAGGACTCGTCAGAGGAGGAGTTCAATGCCATGGAATTGCGTGCCAGGGGGAAAGACCCTCAAACATCCAGTTCTTCCCAGAAGAGAGTTGGGGACGTGCAGCTTCTGGAACGGGTCGTTAAAAAAGACGACAATCTCAACAAGTTGGCTCTGCAGTACGGGTGCAAAGTAAGAAGCGGTTTCTTTTGGGGGTGGGAAAGCCGCCAAGGCTCTTGTTTCTACCAACTGGATTGATAAGGCGTTTTATTCCAAGCCGAGGTTGTTTACAGAATTAATCTCCAGTTTCCAGTCAAGGCTAGGAAGGGCAATCTGGTTTTTCCAGTTGGGAAAGTTGGCAAAGGTGCCTGCTCCCTGATGCCACCTTTGGCGCATCAGGATGAATCAGGCGCTTCCGTGCTCACAGTTGATCCTTTAATGATTAAGCTATTCATTAGATTATTTTAGCTGACCTAAGAATATTGCGCAACTCGAAAATCAAGGCTGGTTTTATTTATTTTATTTATAGGGCGGCTTTTATCATTTTGAGAGGTAACTCAAGGCAGTCGACAGCCCTAATGCGCTTTTCTCCATGGTGACCCTGTGAAGTGAATGGGACTGAGATTAAACTGTGGGTTTAATTTGATCTCGGAATAGAAGAAGCTCACTTAAAAGAACTTGAACCACGGGCTGGCCTGTTTCACAGTTAATGGGTCTCCGTGGGTTTTGCATAGATTTTCTCCCCCAGGGATTAATTTGGACTTGAAAGTTGTGTTGTGCTATTGAATTTTTATAAATAATTATAGAAAGCTCTTTTTTTTGCTAATAGTTTGCATGATTTGTTTGGGGAGTTTGATGCAACATATCGTTTATGAAATAAGTTGTCTTAGGGAGGAAAAAAAGAATGAGAATTAACCTTTGGTAGGGAACTCTGTTCTTGATACTGGATCCTCACAATGTGTGACTTTAGCCTCCTTGAAGACTCACAAAGTTCTGATTACGCAATATTATTGACTCCCTCAACAAGAAGAGTTCAGACTATAATATTTCATGTTGGATGGAAATACTATAAGGTGTAACACTCAAAAGAGATCAAAGTAAGAGAATCTGGAGAAGGCTGTGCTGCATTCTAGTCTGTATTCTAACTGCACTCAACTAAGATCTGATCAAAGCTGTTTTGGATGTGTGTAACTAAACATTTTAACAAACAGGAACTTTGGTGCAAGACTCTTTCTTAATCCTTGGCCCCACAAGAGGAGTGTCTAGGACCAGACTTGAGATTTACACTAAACTAGTGCAAAATAATCCTCATGTAAAGAAGGAGCATATCAGGAGTTTATCACCCTGAATTAGCAGTGAAAACCAAATCATCTTTGTAAAACAAAAAACAAAAAAACAAACACACTTTGAAATTGTCATATTTTCATGTTTCAAGGTTAGGATCAAGCCTGATTTGTCCCAAAATGCTTGCTTTCTTCCAGGCCATAAGAGAGATGTTTCCACAATAACTTTAAAATGTCTGAATGAACCCTTTGCTAAATGCAACCAGTGTGGTTATTTAACTGGCAGGAAACTTGTTTGTCAATACTAGTTTTGAACTGGAGTTGTGTTGAATATTCTGTCTGGTTGGGAAGAGAGAGGTGCTGAATCCTAGAATTGTCTTTGTTGTTATCCGTATCATTAAAGAAGCTTGTTGGAAAAATGCCAAGAATAATAAGAGCTAATTCACAAACAAGTTTCTTAAAGTGCAACAGAATCCTAGGATTATCTCTGGGTTTAGCTGGCAACAGCTGCCAGCACAAGATTAACGAAATGTAACCCTTGACTTACAAGAAAGAATGTTGTTAGCTTGTTATTTCACGTACATGAGATGTTAATTCCTTTGCCGTAATTAGATGGCATGCTTCACCTAACCACCTCTTTTTCAGTCTTTTGTTAGGATTGACTAAATTCTGAAGTACTGTCCAATTCTAAAGGGCAGGTCTAATGTGTTGCAAGGAACAGAGAGATACACACCTCAGAATGCTACAAGCTTTCAGCAATCAGAGCTGAACCCCCTCTGGATTCTCAGAAACCAACTGGATCTTGCAACGAGTTATCTAAATGATATTTTAAAATGATACCCAAGAAATGGTGAAGAAGAGAGAGAGAGACAAAGTGTATGCTGAAGAAGGTTCTGATAGTGGTTAACTCTTGTTGGTTTTCCATTTGGAACCTTATCACCTAGTAAAAAGCTAAACCGTTTTAAAAGCTACAGCAAGAACAGATAAGGAATAATCCTAGAACACAACTGAATAGGAAGCTACTGCCAGATATGGACTGTTTTGTCATATGGAATCAAAGCATTCAGGTTGGATTTTTTTTCTACCGGGAACCCCATGAGTGTATCCGTTAGGAGGAGGTATCCAATATACAAGTAGACCAAAAGGAGGGACTACATTAACCTGACCCCTTATTTATTCTGGTGTCATTTTTTAAATTATCATTCTTTTTCTGTACCATCCCTATCAAACTGCAGAGAAGGAACTCATTGAACTAATTTTGGGGCAAGGGCTTTTGAACCGAACAGGACGTTGCAAATTTCCACCTATTCTAGAGAGAAAAAAAATGTGCTAATTCAAAATGTTGACATTGCATTGCCCTGTCTAGGCTCATCTTTTCCCATCTAGCATCTCTTCCTGGCTGGGCATGCTCCACGTCCCTTTTCTGGACCAAAGTCCTCTGATTTGACCTACAGTCGTGTGAAAAAGAAAATACACACTCTTTGAGTTCCATGGGTTTTACATATCAGGACATACCGGTAGTAAAAATCATCTGGTCCGTAGCAGTTCTTAAAAGGAGATAAATACTTCGGATGAACCACCACGTATGATATACCGGTATTTATACCATGTCATCATTTATTTTACAAAAATAAATGTTCACATGGCTGTAGGAAGCCTACCTCTTTTTTTTAAAATAGCAACACCCGGTCTGGAATAGGCTCCATCCTGAATGTCGATGAGCCCCAATTTTGCAAACCATTTGGAAGTTATTACATACCTGGTTTTTTCAATAGGTTTTCAGGTTGTAATATTAGACCTACCTGCCTTGGAAGATTTGATTGTATGCCTTTATTATTTTTGTCGGTTGTTTCAATGTTCTGGTAGCTGCCCAGGGTACTTGGAAAGTGGGGCAGGGAGATGAGCCTATAAATTCAGTAAATTTCCCTTTAGGAACCAAAAATGTTTTTTGTTTTTTTTTTTCTCCAAGAGGCAACTGGACTTGTTTTTCTTTAAAGACAAAAAGCTTTTTTCAGCTCTGACCAGATGGTGGGGAATGGAAGGATTTATATTGCATTCTTTTAAAAAGTCATTGAGGCCGGTTGGAGGTTTGACATTTGCATTAGCCAGGTGAACCTGAGGACTGCAGACAAATCTTCAAGTGGTCTCAACGACTTTCTAAAAAGAATGCAAATAACCAGCTGTCTGCAAGGAATATAAATCTTTCTATTCCCCACCATCCAGTCAAAGCTTGGATGAGAAGCAAAACATCTTCAAAGAAAAAAAACAGGACAGTCCAGTTGCCTCTTGAAAAAAAAGCACATTTGGGACAACCGTGACCTGGATGACTGAGAATCTTCACAGACGTTTCCCTTTACCAATTTTCCAGGTTGAAGATATCAAAAGGGTTAATAACTTTATCCAAGAACAAGACTTCTATGCCCTGAAATCCATCAAGATTCCAGTCAAAGTTAATGGACTACTGACGGAGACCAGTGATGAGCTCCTATCTCTTCAGAGTCCTGTTCTGCTACCCGGACGCTGTGTACCCATAGATCCAGAAACCAGGAGCGGTGACCATGAACAAATTGATCATTATTTCAGAGGGATTGACCAAAACATTGAAATAGTGACACAGATGGATATCCCTTCGTGCACAGATCCCCTCATTGAACCTTCGAATTGGTCATCTCAGCAGAAGAAAGCAACCTGCACCGGAGCAGATTATGGGATCCAGTGGTGGAAAGCAGTGTTTCTTATGCTCCTGATAGGAATTGTTTTGCCTGTGTTTTATATTGTCTATTTTAAGACCCAGCAACTAGATGTGGTTCCCAGTACCTCCAACACAACAGATCCCATTAAAATCTCAGTGAACAATTCTTCAGTGACTAGACCAAACCACGCTGGGCAAGAAAGCACCTCCACCGTCCATACTATTAAACAAGCTTTCATCCCATCAGGGGGGTGACACGACTCGGACTGCTTCCTCTGCCCCAAATGATCTGGAAGTAACAACAGATTCTGGGGTTTCCCCCCTCCCACCAAGTACAGTATTGATCAGTGGAGCATCTCTATGTTGTTTGTGGTTGCTAATGAATTTTGAGCGAAGACCAGGCAGAAGGACAACAGGGCAAAATGAGTCGCGGAAGATAATTAGCCAATTGTGAGTCTGCTCCCATTGTGTAGGAAGGGCCATTTTTTTTTAATACCAAAAAAGGAGGGCAGAATCCCAACCTACAAATGCCCAAGTTTTCCTCACTAGATCTCAGCTTCCAAAACATTTTTTTTTACTTTCCTCAATCCTGTTTCCCTTTTTACTGTTAAAACACATTTCTCAACGCGGTGTAACTAGGGTAATTTTTTCAATGAACGCAGTTTGGGTGATTTTGTGAGGCCTGGCCCTTTTGAAGAAATAAGATGCATCCAGATAATCCAGCAAAAGCCAAAACGCTGCGTGTATTTAACAAAACAATTAAAAGCCATGTTTCAGTTCTGCACATTAGAATTCGGGGGCGTTGTTTACATACATATTTTATTTTTGCTTTGCAAGTTGCCGGTATATACCTAAAATGAACCTTGTAGCCAAAGAAGCTACAGGTCTATTTTGACATCGATTGGCTTCAACTGGAGAGGGTTTTTTTCCCTGTTTTTAATGTGCATGTTTTAATGCTCATTTATGTTATGTCTCACATCCACCAGCATCCCACTTGTAGATGGGTGGATGTGCACAACTGGCCAGAAAACTTCCTCTTAAGCTTTTTGACTGGGATAGACAAGAAGGCCTTGACTTATAATAGTTCCAACAGCACTGAAAAAAGTGACTTCTGACCATTTTCACGCTTGTGACTGTTTAAGCATTCCCATAGTCACGTGATCAAAATTCAGATGCTTGGTAATCAATTATTGGACTAAACCTGACTAGCTTCAGTACAGAAGCAGCCAGTAAAGGGTTTATGTGAAGAACTTTTGTCTTGGGCCTTGGGCAATTGTTCTAAAAATGCTGGCTTCCCTCCCTTTCATTGATTGATTAGTGGTGAATCTAATCGCAGAATCCGATGAAATACGCAAGAGCACAAAAAAAAAATGGGATAATTGGACTATTCACTGCTCTCTATAAAGTATTAATCAAGGGGAAGATGTTAAAACCATTCTTCCCAATTATGTCTACCCATGGAAAATAATACAAAGATGATGCAACAAAAAATGATTTGATATTCTACCAACAAAGGAGAGTATTTGTTGAAATGAGGAGTCCTTGGTGCTCTCTGATCTTGGTCATTTTCTTGCAGAAGTTTTAACGTAACCTAGTTTGGGTAATGAAATATCTGTAAGAAAACAACCAAGTTCAGAGCACTACGAGCCCCTCCATTAACATTCTTTGAAATGAATTTCTTTCAGATGATAAAACAAAAAAACTTCCTTAGGTAGGCCCATACCCGATTGGCTTACTAATTTCCATTCCCTCTTCATTCTAGTAACAGACAATCCAGTAACGAAACAGGTTACCAGAGTTTGTAATTCTGTGATGTAGCAGATTTCTGATCTACAACATTCCTGTTCATTGATGTTAATGCAATCCAGTTAACCAACCTGAGTATCGCAAGCAAATAAAGTCCTATGATCCCAAATCACGTACCATGTATTCCATTATCAGTTATCTTGTTTCAATGTAAGACAAATGAAACATTTAATGGACTTGTTGCACCTCTTTCTTTTAACACGTATTGGGGCCAGGAGAAAATTTTGATGGAAATGGGAGCATGTTGAATATGGTGAAACAGAAAAACAGCTTGTTTTTCTTCACTCTTCCTATGCAAAACTTTCTCACCTTTCCTCCACCATGTAATTAAAAAAAGTATTCCCCTCTTCTAAAACTCAAATACTGTAATAAAAAGACATAAGCAAGCCTGATTTTTGGCTGAGGTAGTTTAAGAATCTTTGGACTATTTTTAATTGAGTATTTAAACTTATCCTCTTTGAGCTATGACTATGTTTTAATAAAGTTGGAGTATTAAGTTTACCCGTCAAAAGTGTGTCTCTATTTGCCGCATGTTCGTTTGGGGATCCTAGTAATTTTTCTTCTTTTTCTCTCATATACATCAGGTTTTAGGAGCAAAAAAGAAAGTGACATTAAGGCATTTACAGAGAAAAGGGGGGAAAATACTTATTTTAAATATCCCTAGCTATGTTATTCCAAGGGTAGAAGGAAACCAGGCTCCCAAAGAACATGGTGGCTGGACACCATCAGCCAGTGCATAGAACTGAAAGTAGCAGCACAAGATGGGAAGATGTGTGGAGTTCAGATTTTGTCAAGTTCTGTGAAAATGATCCTGCTTTTTTTAACACGTTTCAATCCAAAGAAAACGTTGTTTTCAGCTGTCAACAGGACAGTTTAAATGAGGCCTTCCCAAATATTTGTTTTTTATCATCAGCTGAACAAAGCAAATAATATTTGATATTTGAATGGGAGGAAGCTGCTAGCAGCTCACCTGAAGTCTCCCTGGTTTACGCATCATATTCTAAGCCATGACTCCCTAGCCACAGCTTGCTGAATAAACCATAATTCGTCCGGCTTATATAAGATAGCAAGCCAATTTCAAACAAGCCACATTACATTTTAGTGTGAACCCAGCCTATGCCCAGGATATGCCAGTTCAGTTATTATTTCTTGGATTGAATATAGACAATTCATCTAAGTCAGCTGTAATTATTTTTTTTAAATCGACACTGCATGTAACGAACACCTTCAACTCTTAATTCATGAACAAAAATGCATTTGTTGGCTATTTCTGAACTTTCAATCAGAAAACCCATTGTTCAACAGGGAGTCTTCTATAACTGAGGGCCAGATTCAAAAAAGTTAGCCTGATTCTGAATCTTGGGTTGCAAATGAAAATGGGTCATGTTTCAAAAAGGTGGAAAGTTTGTTTTAGTCCGATCGGCTAAGCTGGACTATAATTAGCAAGGCTGAGCCAAACCATCATGACAGTCCGTGATGATGCAGATTGACTTTTTTTGGGGGGAAAGGGGGGGTCAAGTTGGATATGTTTGATTTAGACAGTCAAGACTGATGTGACAGAAAAGAATTCACCTTTTTTTTCTCTTTGGATGGAAAGCCTGAAGTTGGACAGCTCCAGTTTCAAGTTCGTACAGTACGGTAGGGCAGGGGTCTCCAATCTTGGCAATTTGAAGACTTGTGGACTTCAACTCCCAGAATTCCTCATTCTGGGAACTGAAGTCCACAAGTCTTCAAGTTGCCAAAATTGGAGACCCCTGCGGTAGGGCATTGGTGATGGGACAATGACTAAGTAAAAGATGAACCAAGCTCAGGAAGGACTCAGAAACGGGGAAGGTAGAATAACCAGGCATTCTAAATAGGAGTGAGTCTGATATACACAGTAAAAGCCAGTATTTTTACTTTAGTGAATGCAAGATACAAATATTTTACAACAACTTCTAGCATTTTCTTAACCATTTGATAAAAAGAGTTCACTAGAATATTTATTGTATAATGAAGAAAAAAACACCACATTCAGGGAAAAAAGATTAACTTAATTTTTTTTTCTCTTAAAGATTCATCTTAAAGATGGCAACAAAGTCCAGCTTGTGCCGCCAGGCGGCTTTAACCGCAAACAGCTTCGTCTGTGAACTGTCGACTACAAACAATTACTAAGTACATATATATTTTTTATTTCTTTTTTTAAAAAAGCTTTTCTTTTTTAAATATAGCAAAGCAGTGTTTTCTTGCACAACAAAGTGAGTGAGGGGAAAAATTCTCTCTTTTTTAAAAGTCTTTCACATTCTAAATTTCAAACTCCCCCTCCCCCCCTTGATCTGGGAGGAGTCATTTATGTTCCTTATTTACTATATATTTCTTGTGCACACAGTACACTTGCCTATGCATTAATGTCCTATAATAGGTAAAAGGCTTAAAGCATTCCCTAATGGATTTTGCTGTGCAATCCCCAGGAAAAGATGCAGCTGCTTTAAAGAGTTGCATACAGCTGATACACCCACACCCTTACACATTCCAAATCTGGAACTGTTCCAAAGTGCTGCACAGCCTTGTTTCTTTATATGCCTTTTTTTTTCTAAAAAAAGAAAAAAGTTATTAATAGGTCTATGATTCTTTGCAACTCCTTTCCAGAAAGATCTCTGTGCTATCCATCCGGTCTTGCTGAAACCTTATCATAAATGCATTAAAACTATTTTACAGTATGACCTCCATTGTTTAAAACTCATTCATTAGCTTAAAAGGGGCTGGTGGTATTCAAACAGCCTTATTAGAAGAGAGGTTGCTCAGTTAATGAAAGTCATTCTAGGAGAATTTAGCCCTCTGCAAAACTGGTAACCCCCCCTCCCCCTCCAGCAATCTTGGGAAGAATGGATTGTTCATCCCTCTGACCAAGGATCCTAGCACGCCTAACCAACCTGAAGTTCTCGTTTTCAGCAGAGGGCTTGTGTTGAAGATATTTCAAGCCATAGATCTGTTTAATGGAAATGTGTCAGAAAGCACAAATTGTACCTCTGTCTACAACTCTGAATGAATCTTCAGAGGGTCGCTAAAATCCTAGAGACTGGTCTGAGAACCAGGATCAAACCAAAGAATGACTTCAGGCATGCTTTAAAGCTGAGGGTTTTGCAAATAACAAGAATTTCAGCATTTTAGAGCAGATTTTTCTTTTTTTTAATCCAGCCAAATTCCTCTTAGATTTCAACATCAGTTCTTTGTGCAATATCAGGGGCTTACAGGCAGTCCTTATTTAGTGACAGCCTTGGGCAATGGCCATTTGTAGTTACGACAGTAGTGAAAAAGATCACCTTGTGACCAAGCCTTGGGTTTACAACCGTCGTAGGTCTGTTAAAGCAAAGGAAAGCTGAAGTCGGATTGTAAGCACAGTCGCATTATCTTCACTTAACGGTGGCCAGTTCCAATTGTGGTTGCTAAACGAAGACTACTTGAACTAGTCCAAAATAAAAATTCAGGTCTTGGTGGCAATGTGCAGCTAACTGAAGGGCCCTTTGGATGCCTGACTGCCTCCTGGCCCACAAGTTTCCGCAATGGAATAATTGCACAATTCCTGCTGGAAGAAGAGAAGGCGATGATTCATAAGCGCATCGCCCGGTAAAACGCTTTTGCATCGCTGCCGCAATGTCGGTGCAAAACTTGATATTTGGTACAAAGGAACAGCAAATGACAGCACGGAAACACCAAGTCACTCAAATGCCAAAGTACAGGGTGCATCTATAACTAACTTAGCATAAACAATCCTACTTGCTGTTGCAACTTTATCAATAGAGCCAAAGGGTATTTCCCCCCCCCCCCCAAAAAAAATGCCTATAGTTACGCTAATTGTAAAAAAAAAAAAAAATCAAATTACTTTCATATTCATGATGCAAAGTTCATCCACAGGAGAAAACGGAAAAAGGGAGAGAACAGTAGAACAACCTGTTGGGCCGAGAATTAACAGTCCAATTTCCAGAAATGATTATTTTTAAAAAGGAAAAAAAAACACCAGTTGAGTAGCTTAATGTACAAAGCCCAAGATTTTCTGTGGTATGGTTTTTTTTAAAAAAAAAAAGACGTATGATGGTGAAACTCCTTAGAGACCTGCATAGGAATAAAGACTATTGAGATACAGTCAGCACAGCCATTTGCATTAAGGCACACAAGAAATGAGACAGTAAATGTGAAATGGGGAAGAAGAAAAAAAGCCCCTCCCATTTGAATCTGCTGGAAGGCCCATGTTAGTGTCAGAGAAACATGCTCATTTGAAGCATCAGAAGGATCACTGAAGTGGCTGCGTTGTTCCCAGGTGAGGGAAAACCAGGAAATTTGACAGCATTTTGTGTTCTACCACAACAAGGCTTGAAGTAGCTAAATTCCAGCTCTTTTAAGTTCCTCAAAACACTGAGAAATCATCACAAAGATTAGGGGCAACAGGTACTGTTTTTCTTCCCAAACTGACAAACAATAACAAGGGGCACTATCCACCACTGGTATATACGATTATTCATACGATAGAAGAAGAAAAGAAGAATAGGTAATGTGATTTTTTTTTTAAAAAGGAAATATCTTTCATTTCTGTTTAGTTGGAGATTTCCAGCGAGCCATACTTCCTTAAGAGGTTTGGAAGGTTGTAGGTTAAGAAGGAATGGAGGTCAAAACTTTACCTTAAAACTCAAAATTTGTCAGCATTCCAGAATTCAGTTGCATGTATTCCAAAATACTATCTGGTTTAGATATGCAACAGAATTACTATTTCACTCCAAGGAAAAGCCAAAAGAAAGCAACCCAGTGACTGGCTCACATTTATAGTAAATCACATGTTCAGATATACAATTTATGCGGTTACACACAACTGGAGTCCAGAGGGTTACTGATTCTTACAACTGGCTTCCCTGCATTTTGTCCTGGCCAGATTCTGAGTTCAAAGCCGTTTTTACTGTGTCGTCAAATGTGAACTGATCCACGGAAATGAATTGTACATAAACTGCACTGTAGGATGGTTTAGCATTGCTTTGCAGATCAACACAGTTGTTTTTGCCAAGGGGATGACTTCCTTAGTGACGGCAGAAGAGAAATCCACCGAAATGAAATGGCTAAAATGAATATTGTGTTCTTCTATGTTCAACTCTGTGAGATGCTGACACATGCACCCGTATTGTACACAATAAGGCCAAATTTCGACCTGGCGTGATGCTGTCTTTAAATCTAAATTAGTGCAAATGAAAGCCATGGAGCAGCCCTTGGGTCCAAGAGATTTAAATAGCTTAACATGTGCTCAAAAATACGTTGGATATCTGAACACATTAGAGGAAACTCCTAACAGCTGCCCCCCTCGAAGTGTAAACTCGCTTTCTAAATAAATTGCATTAGCAAAATGCTTGTAAAATAGACCTTGTCCAAAACTTACACAAACCACTTCAAAATCCCTCTTTCGTTTTGCTTCTCTGTGCATGTTTTCATTACATGAACAATATGATAGTTCCCTCAACCCCAGAAGAGACATTTGTGAATAATGCCTTTAAAAAACCATGTTGCAATATCTTTTTCTATTTATGCAAGATGAATTCAATATCAGATTTCTGTAAGAGGGATTAGGGAAGGATTTATCACTTTACTATCTATATACATATATATATTCATATATATATAAATATTGATATA
>JAEANM010004277.1:0-21039 GCA_017656035.1 Myanophis thanlyinensis
ACACACACACTTTCTGGTATAAACAGAATGATCACCTCCTGTGCTGGTGACCGTTTCTTTGATCCTTTCGTACTCTGAAAACATTTGGGGAAGCTTACACTGAGATATTCTTTAGAAGTGTATTTTTCTATTTTCAGAATGTGAAAAAGTCATCTTGTAATCTTTGCAGCCAGTTCTCCTACTTTGACCCCTTATACCTTTCTGCATCTGTGGTTTAATTTTTCTGTTGATAGTATTTTACATTGATGCTGTTGACTGGGTTGGGATGGGCTCTGTGCCCAAGTACAGCTATTCCTTATATTATGAATGTAACGGAGTCTGCCAATTACATTCGTAACCTGAGGATTCGCTGGAGTGAATCAGGTAAAATGAACATGAAAACTCCCTGCTTTTGCCCACGCATTTGCTAATCGAATGCACAGGTCGTTAAGTGTACATGAGGTGGTGGGGAAGGCCGTGGGGGGGCCTCCTGATGGAAAGACCACCTGCTTAATACCACCCAAGTCCTCCCCCGACCCACTGAGCTACCTCAAGCTCCCCACAATTGCTTCTCTCCTCCCATCCTGCTGTGTTGGGTCACTTACCTTTGCAGAGATCTAGCGAGCTGCCTCCTTTCCAGCCTCTCAGCCGCACGCAAAATCATGGCACCCAGAAGGTTCCAGTCTCTGCGCAAAAAGTTTGCAAGATGATGGGACGCCGCTGCGTCAAAGTGTCCTGGCAGCTTGCAAATGTTTTGCGTGGAGACTGGAACTTTTTGGGTGCCGTGATCTCACGCAACTCCATTTGCTTTAGCAGAGAATGACTGCCTGAAAGTCGCGTGAGATCACGGCCCACCAGAACATTTCACCAAAAAGTTGTTTGCAAGCTGATCGGATGCTGGAAGCGAAATCATCCTGCTCTCAAAGAAACCACAGCAGAGAGGAGACAAGTTTTTTGCAAGGCAAGCCAATCTGGCACAGCAGGATGGGAGAGGGGAAGCAATTGTGGGGAGTGGGTGGGGAATAGGCAGGTTGAATGTTGCAGTGCCTCTGCGGTTGTTCGTAAGGGGGAATGACTACCGTGGTATTGCGATATTTGCCATTTTAGGTCTGTGTCATAAATACTTGAGGGGATTATCATGTTAACTTTGAACAGTAATTAAATGAACTATCGCAACTCATGGTATTAGTAAATGCTGTAGCTGTGGTGTCCTCCTCCTCTCCTGTTTGCTGGGCAATCTGGTTTAGATACTCTAGGTTGCTTGCACAGACCTTCCTCTGCTGTAGCACTTAATTATTCCTGCCTCTTTCTGGTCTTTCTCTGGTTCCTTTCTCCTGTTTTCCAGTCTGAAGACTTCCCACTAAAGCCAAAGGTAAAATTTGTTAACCAGATAGCATTTTGTGACATAGGGGGGTCTAACTCCAGATATTGGTGGTGGTGGTGGTTTGTCACCTGTCTCCCATAGTATCTGCCTAACCAATCTGATCTGGTCGGCTGGCACACTCCAGGGTCCTTCCGTTAAGCAATGCCATCGATTGGGATCCTGGAAACGAACCTTCTCTGTAACAGCACCTGAACTCTGGGAAATATAAATGGCGGTCCCTGCCCTTCTGGTGTTTGGAAGGGCCTTCATCCAGGGGTTTGGTGTGAGGATGTTTCCTTTTAACCCAGGTTGTTTCCTAGTTTGTCACCGTGCTATCTTTACCTTTTTGTCGTTTGTTTTCTCATTTTTTTAAAATAATTTATACATTTCCCAGAACCATTGGGAATTGGGCAACATATACATTTAATAATCATTGGGTCTTCACAAGCATCCTTTAGAATCAAGGATGGTTCCACCAGAGAATCAGATCCTTGTATGAATTCTTGAAGTGCTCTAGCCATAATATAACTTGAATCCTTCTTCCAAGCAGCATGTACCTATGGCTTATTAACTATGTTAAACATTCCTTTGTAACTTGTATTGCATGTTCAACCCCCACCCCCAAAACGTTAACATTGCTACAATTACACACCAGTCCTTTGTCTCTGCCGATAACCTTAATATTGTGATGTGATACCATAATATTCCTTTTATGGATGGTGCATACCCTTTTTCTCCATTTCCTGAAATTGGCTGCATTGTAATACTTTTAGTATCTGGTGCTATTGCTTTCCCTTCTTGTCAATAAGCATAATCCAATTTGGGAATCATAGAAACATGGCTGTGATTAAAACATGTTAAAAAGTTGAGAGGCGTGGCTCATTTAATAATTTTTATCTTCTTTGGCTTCCAGCAAAAAGCAGCTGCAAATATCCAGAAGACATTGGGAAGAAAGGAACATCAGGAAGAAGACAAGCGGGTAAGACTGGATTCTGAAGTGTTGGGAATGAGGTTAGTAACAAGTGTAGCTACCATTAAGATCTAGGCTTCCCTGTATAACTTATTGATGTGTTTTGCCTGTATATGAGCACACTTAGGTACCACTTATTTCTAAGATAAAAGAATAAAATAATGGTGTAGGTTGTGAGACTGACTGGATTATGTTAGTAAGCTTTTTTCTAGTTCCAGTATGGTGAGTTTGCACAACACACTACTTGAAGAGGTTTGCTTCTTTGAGTTGAGCACGTACGTAGCATGACTCCAGCCAGTCTGATTTGTAAATTGTAGTTTATCAATTAGCATGCTCTGGTTAAATGGGCGTTCTGCAACTATCTATTCTTACCATGGTGGCAGTTTTGTGAGAATATCCACATTTGGTCACATTTGCCCAGTGACCCTAGCGATCAAAATTCTACCACGACTGGAAAAAATGACCCATGACCAATTTTTCACTCTCATGATTGTTGCAGCATCCCCTTGGTCATGTGATTTACATTCAGATGCTTGACAATTGACTCATATTTATGATGGTTGCAGTATCCCGAAGTCATGTGATCCCCTTTTGCAACCTTCTGACAAGCAGTCAATGGGAAAACCTAGATTCGCTTAACAACTGTCTTGTTAACTAAACTAACAGCTGCAGTGATTCACTTAAGTGTGGCAAGAAAAGTTGTAAAATGAGGCAAAACTCAGGTAATTTTTTTTTTTCATTTAGCAACATAAATTTTAGGCTGTTTTGATCATCGGTTGAGAACAACCTGTACTGGAAGACAGCTATCATGATACCCTAATCCCTCTCTTTGTTTGGCTAGAGTAGACATACGTATTTCCCTTAATATCATACGATGTATAAAATACACATTTTCCATACTCAAGCCTGCCTTTCTACCAGCATTATTTCTGCTCCCCTTTTCTTTGAAACTATAATAGATAAATTTTTAAGAAGCTATTAAAGGAACATATTATGTCTGAATTTCCAGGAAAATCTTAGCTTATGTTGTTTTTAATTTGGAATTTCCTCTTGAACAAGGTTGCCATATACTCACTGCAGTTTTGTTGTCTAGGGTAACCGTATAAAACATACAAAGGCCCAGATTGCCAGAAAAGAGCAAGTTGATGCCGTGGTCTCAGAGTTGGTGGAACTACAGAAGCAATACCATTTGGTAGAAGAAAAAGGGAAAAAGAAAAAGTGACCAGTGGAACTGTGATCACAATCAAAGACATCTCAGGTTCATTTGGTTTATGACAATGGCTAGCAACTGTGATCCCATTTAATTTTCTCCTCTCCTGCCCCCCAGTCTTTTTGTCACTCCCATGAACAGTTACAGAATCTTCAAATTGTTGGGTTACACAGGACAAAATAAATACTTTATTGCTCTTTATACAAGTAACAAAGCACTGTTGTACGGAACGATACACAAAGACATTCCTCCTTGCAGTCTTCTGGCAAGGACAAGAACAGATGTTAACTATTAAAAACCAGTTATTTCCACAACTGCCCCAGTCGGTCTCTAGGAAAAGTCAGGGGTCTCCTCTTTGCCTAAAATAACTGGGCCACACAGAGTACAGTTCTGCGAGGGAAGTCCACTTGGCTACCCAGAGTAAGAACAAGTGTGTCAAAGCAAAGTGTCGCAGGGCACCGATGTGCTTTTAAGGTGTCGACAAGTGCCTCCCCCTTTCGGCATGCTGCACAGTCACTCTATCTGGAAAGGATGAAACCCTGCACCCTTTGATCCATAGCAAGGAGAAATAATTTCAGTGCAGAAAAGTGTCCCAGGACCCCATCACGTCTTTAGGCTCACCATCCGTTGGATGAGCGCTGCTCGGGTAGCTTCCACCTCGGTGGTCAAGCGCTGTATTTCCTGCTGGAGATACTCATTGTGTGCTGTCAGCTCAGCCACCCTGCGCTCATTCTGCTGCTCCCGCTCTTTGCCGCGCTGTCTCTTGCCACCGTGAGGCTGGCCACTCTGCCGCCTCTTCCGGCTAGTAGACATCCCCTCATCATCATCTGTACCCGTCTGTGTAGGAGAGCCATGGCTAGAATCGGACTCCGCTGGCCCTGGGGGCTCCTGGCCCAGTTGCTCCAAAAGTTCTGCTGCAAGATCAGGCTCCAGCTCATAGTTTCCTGTCATCATATCTTCCCCATTAAGCTCCAAGGAATTGGAAGTCTCCAAGTTCCACAAGAGAGCAGCACCATCAAAGCCATCAAATTCCTTCTGAAAAAAGAAACAGAGCAAGAGACGTGTTGAAAGAGGATGCATGTTGTTGGCCTCCATCTTCAATAAGCCTCTGTGGCAGGCTGCAGAGCGGAGTTAAAAAAAAAACAAAATTCTTAGCTGTCAAACCGATCCAGAAGGCTTTGTTGTTGGCTGCCTGCCTTTTTGCTGCCTTTTTTTTTTTTTTACAAGTTTGAATAGGGGGGAGGTGGGAGAAATCTACCCATTCCTTAAGGGATGGGGATTACATAAATCATTGTAAATGGCCAGTTTAACTTTAAGATTTTAGCCATGCAGCATTTGGGATCTGATCTCCAAGAGGCGCTCTGGCGCCTGAGAAAACATGAATATGGCACTTCAGTGTCTGCATGCAGAAGAGTATTTCCTACACCATCATGGGAACTATAGTTCACAACCTGAGAACCTGTGAAAATTCTTTAACTCCCAACTCCTCCTGCCTATGCAGTCCCCATTTGCTTAGCTGCCTTGTCCACATAGCGTGTTTAACTGACTCAGTATTAGCTAAAGTCATCACGTAATGGAACAGAAGAAGTTATATGTAATATATCAGGGCCCTGTATTAAATAAACTTTAACTCAGATAAAAAAAAATCAGAACTATATCCAACTTTGATTCAAATAACTCCACCAAGACAAATTGGGAGATACCAAATTGCCAAAAGTAACAAATCTCTTTGTTACTGAACTCACATTATTTGAAATATGAGAGCAAAAACAACACCTCCCAAAGGCAGAGTAGCCAAGCCATGCCTATTAGCAATATAACGTAAAGAGCAGAGGCTGCCCTTGTTTAGCAACTGTCTCACATGGCAACCATTCAATTACGACAATGATGAAAAAGTAACTTTGTGACCAGTCCTCACACTTACAACCTTTGCATGTAAAGCAAAGTAAAGTTGAAGTAAAATAAGTACAATAACAGTTTCACTTTGCTTAATGAGTGAGTTGCTGATCCCAATTGTGATCCTTAAACAAGGACTGTGGCAAGGGGCTCTTGTGATCAGATAAAATGGGGGATCCTATTCCAAAATTTCACTTAGTTAGTGTAGCTGGATGCTGCCACAACCACTAGTAATGAGATTTAACCAAGTTGGTGGCTGACAGACGATAATGACAGTTTATACTTGCAGCCATGTTGGCATTAAGGCCTAGCCTTAATTCACATTTCTGATCTTCTTGGGAGTTAGGAAGAGGACTCCAAACAGATTAAAGATACCAAAATGTGGTTATTATAAAAGAAATCGCCCCATTATTAGCCCCATCTAATTAAAATTTCACAGCATTATTTGACAAGGTCTTTGTGGAATAATAAGATTTCTAAGGAAAGAATTTTTAAGCATGTATTTTCTTAAGAGGTCATGGAGTTTAAGAAACAACACACCTCAACAAGCACACTAACAAGTCAAGACATGTATTACATTTATATACTGCCCATCTCATATTCGAGTAATCTTCTGGAAGACTGGGAATATTGCATTAAAGGGCTCGCTTCTGAACACGTGACCGACCAACAAGTACTATAAATTTAGCATGGTGCATTTTAAAATAATCATCTTTTGCCTATTTTATTTATCACTATTTATTTAAAATGGTTGTGTAGCTGCCCATCTTAAGACCAAACTGAGGATGGCTCTCAATCAAGAATTAAACAAATCAAAACTATAAACACTGAAAACAAAAACCTGGTACCAAACCAAGCTTCTGACATGCAGTCACTTCATCCTATCCCAACGCTTGGGGGAGAAAAGCCAAGTCCTCAGGACTTTTCGGAAGGCTAGGTGGATTATATAAGTCGCCCATCTCACTCTTAGTAACTCTTGGCAGTATACATAACAACAAATTACATAAAAACTTATGAAAAACCACAACTAAAAAGCCCCTACAAGACAGAATGGCTGCAAAGCATACTAAGAGCACATCAGTTAACATCCTCTAACAGGCTTCATTCTATCATGAGATCCTGAGACTACTTAGCAAAAACCATGTTTTGAGGGTCTTCTGGAAGGCCAACAGGTTGGGACCAGCATGAGCAGGGCGGGGTGGGGTACTGAATTCTGGAAGTTGAAGTCCTCATCTTCAAAGGCCAAAGTAGCAGTCACCAACCAGTGGTCCACAAGAATATTTTGGTGGTCCGCAGAAAAATTATTTGCATTTTTTATATTGCACTAAATCAGGGGTAGATCATTAGGCAGATCGTATTGGTGGTCCGCGGGATTTAAAATTATGAAAATTTAGTGGTCCCTGAGATCCAAAAGGTTGGATCTGCTATAGTGGAAGGCAGCCAGAAAGAACATCCCATACGCCCACTACTCAAATTATACATTTATTGGAAGGTTACAAATGGCTTCTGAGCACACATAGATTATAAACCCACCCTGGAAAGATCTAAGGAAAGTACAATTACTCTGGCATTTTTTAATTGAAATATATCTAATAACTCTAGACTTTAAAAAACTTTTAAAAAAATGAAAGCACTGAAAGATTAATATAACAACTGTAGCATTCTAGAACAAAACTCTGCAGGTCATCACTTGGAGGGGAGGAATCATAAATGGAATAAAACACAAGGGCATCTTCCTCTTATTTGTTGCTTTCCAGAGGGGTGTGCAATTACAACTCCCCAAATCTGGCAAGCATGAGCAATTATGGGAACACCTTGGAAGGCACCTGACTGGAGAAACGTGGTTTTATGCTATAATGAATGTGCCCATTTTTAAAGCATGACAAGTTTACTAAGGGTAGACTACATCCCTCCAATGCAGCTTTAGGATAGAAAAATTGCGTAACGGAGAGCCAGCCCATAAAAGAACCATAGAATCCACCCAACCACTTGAATGCAGGACTCAATAGTTCTGGAAGCATCAAAGAAAAGCCAGCTGACTCACCTGCTCCTGTCCAACCCCAGAGGGGTCTGTCCTGTTGGATACATCCGAGGACAGCACTTCCTGCAAGTCCTGGTACCAGGCTTCCAATTCCCAGGTGGGCACTGGTGTGCCCAGTGAAAAGGGCAGGGATTCTGCCATCATGGTTCAGAGAAAGCCACACCACTTCTGAAAGATAAAAAGTTATGGGTGCAGTCAGAAAACTGGATAATATCTCCATAGATTGCCACACAGCTCAGCAAGTTAGACTTGCTCAGAGAGAAAGAAAAGTTTCTTCTTAGGGCTCCATTTTAATTCAGATCACCTACAACAATGGGCAAGTAGAAGACCTTTTCATCCCTTATGTTAGGAAACCACCTCTCTCATGTTCCTAAAAGGAGCCCCTACAAATCTGCTCAATGTACCCGAGGCAGAGCAGATTCTTTTAAGAGCAAAAATTAAAAAAACAGTAAAATCGGCCATGGGTTTGGGGGGGGGGGGAGGCGGAAACCTCAAATTGCAATTGGGCAGCACTCTTATGGAGAACCAACCAGAATGCAGTGTGTAAGAGGGCAACTAGATTGGGAAAGGCCGAACACCATATTAGCAAGGTAGAGCAGCCCTTCAATGAGACCCATCGTTAAGTTCTGGGGTGGCATCAGCCATCTTACATCTCACTTAACCGTATCTCCTGATAAGCCAGTTCTGAACTTTGCAGGACTCCTTCAGAATAAGAAATGTGGCTTTCAATATAAACAACACTTTTGATATAGGACT
The DNA here is from genome assembly GCA_017656035.1 of Myanophis thanlyinensis. Taxonomy (NCBI): domain Eukaryota; kingdom Metazoa; phylum Chordata; class Lepidosauria; order Squamata; family Homalopsidae; genus Myanophis; species Myanophis thanlyinensis. The sequence continues at coordinate 8,216 of JAEANM010004277.1, forward strand.
GAAATTGGTCTGTTATATTTACAACATATATATATATATGAAGAAAAGTACAGCATGCATCCATGTAACCGTGAAGCATTCCATTTCAGACGTACCTTTCCGGTTTTATTTTTCTTAAATAACCTCATGGGCAAACACACAAAGGACAGGGAAATGGTGTTTTCTCCATATACATATACCTGCTGTGAGCTGATACAGGTAGTCTTTGACTTACAACAGTTCCTTTAGTGACTATTCAAAGTTGCAAGTGAATTATGACTGTTTTTCAGTTACGACCTTTGCAGTAGCCGCATGATCATGTGATCAAAATTCGGGTGCTGGCCAACCGGTTCATATTTATGACCGTTGCTGTGTCCGCAAGGCCTTGTGATCCCCTTTTGCAACCTTCTGACAAGCAAAAGTCAACGGGGAAGCCAGATTCACTTAACAACCGGATTACGAACTTGTCAACTGCAGTGATTCACTTAACAAACAAGAAAACTCACTTCAGAGACATCTTACTTAATGACAGACATTTTGGGCTCAGTTGTGGTCTTTAAGTCGAGGGCTACCTGTACTTTTATTCAAGCTCTGAATTCAATACTGCATTCAAGTCATACTGCACGGGGAGTTAAGCGAGGGGTTTTCCAGATGTCTTAACAATGGGCGTTGGTTAGGTTAGCAAAACCAAACCTCCTGCACTGAGAGGAATAAGAGGTGAGTCATCATCACAAGACAGGCTGGGAGGGCTAGCCAAGCTTTCCTACGTCTCAGACATGGAACTCGTCTTTCCTCCTTGGCCTTGAGGCCAGCGATGGACCTGCTCCATTAGCAATTAACACAAGCCACAAGCAGGTTTGCCAAAATGAGTAACTCATAACTGAGCATTGAAGGCTTAAGTAGTGGAGTTCATTGCCACTGGGAGCCTCTTATGTCCAATTAGCTTTTCCTGTGAGGTATAGCCTGAAACATTATTGGACCACTAAAGCAAATTTCAGGCATCTTGGGGGGAAAAAAGACTAGCCTTATACGTAAGCTTTCCACAACCAAGCAGGTCTGTGTTTACTGACAACTTGAATATGAGCAGATGGCCGTGATTTCCGGCCACCCTGTGTTGGACTGAGAGTGTGACTGGCCCAAAGTCACCCAGCTGACTTTCTTGCCTATGAAAGGACTAGAACTTGAAGGCTCCAGATTTCTAATCCATCATCTTAATTCGTGAAATATTTTACAGCTAACGGCTGCATAAATTACCAATTCTGGAATAACTTTCCTATATGCAATGGAAGGAAGCTTAAAGACATTTAGAATATTCTTAGTGAAAAGCACTAGCATTGTCTTTCGCAAAGAAACAATAGCAAAACCTTTAAGAACCACTATTTATTTTAAACAACCCACAAAAACCAATTACTTGTTCTAAAATGTTTTTCTAAGTACAAACTACATTGTTCCATATCGATTCTGTTCCAAAAATGGTAAGCATTTGTTTATTGTTGTTTTGAAAGATGAAAAAAAGTGTTCTTCTCTTTAAGGTTTCAGGTTATTAATATCTTCGCACAAACATGTATGCCCTCACCACTGATCCAAATACTTTACACGAACAAGCCATCATTCTAGGCATATTTCAACAGATAACAACTGATAACAACCATATGAACAACAGAGATTTGAGCCATCTTAAGGACATTTATTTATGATGATATAAATATTTGTAAATTATACAGGAAGAATATTATATTGTGCAGTATAAAACACCAGTTTGGTGGGGTCAAAGAAAGAACATTAAATAATCTGTGTTAACATTTGTGTCTGTAAGAAGGTAACATTATTGTTATGAAGAGCTTGGTTTACAGTTTCTTCTGAATGAACATAACTATTTTTACAGTAAAACTAACTGCCTTGAAAAGAAAGCAGCTTTAAAAGAGTGAATGAAATTGAATATTATTTTTTAATTCAACTTTTCTACTAAACGTAACATTCTTTAAGTTATAAAAATAAGAAGATCAGCAACACTGGACACTCCTGAAAGAGTCACAGGTAATCCTCGATTTACATCCATAATTAAGCCTGCAATTTTGGTCATTGTCGTGAAGGTCAGCATTTATGAATTTTTTGCAGAGGTTGTAAAGTGAATACTGCAGTCATTAAGCAAGCCCATTGTTCAGTAGGGGGAATTTTTTCCTGCAAAGTAAACCCTGGTTTCGGGAGAAAAAAATGTCATAAATCACAGTTATGATGTGGGCCGGTTCCTGAGCACCCAAAATGTGGTTACATGACAATGGGGGTGGGGGAATGTCGAAACTTCAAATCCCAAACCTGAAAGACATGGTACCTCCTTAGTGTACTACTACATGGTGAAACCCATTCACTGTGTGTATCCCAAGGTGAAGGAACTACATCTGACTTGGGTATGAGGAAAATTTATGTTGGAAATGTGGAACACACAAAGATCATTTTATCATGTTTGGTGGACTTACAAAACAGGCAGAAAATTTTGGGTTCAAATCAAGTATACATAGCAACACCAGAAATTTTAAAGCTTAATATTCAATTAAAACCAGAACTTTTTTTGTTGGGACTAATGGATAGGCAGTTAGAAAAGCATTAAGGAAGACTGAGATTTTCATAGGCATAAAAATGGAAAGAATTCTGAAATATGCTCAATGAAGGATGAGAGGATAGACTTAGCAGAGGTTGACTTGTTTGATTAAAGATCAACAACTACATTTGTTAATGACTGGAAAGCCCTTTTGGACTTTCTGCTGGAAACAAAAAGAACTTGTGACTGATTATTAGAAAGGGTAGGCTATGGCAAGAAGGACATTATGATGTAACCTTATGGAGAGAGGGCAAAATATAAAGGTACTTGTAACTGGTGTTAAGAAGATTGAAAGTTGCTGTTTTACAGCTTCTTTTTCCTTTCTCTTCTGTACTTCACTGCACTTTTTTCATCCACATTACTTTCCTTAGTTTGTCTTTCAAAATTTGTATTGTTCTTACTCTTCTACAAATTTCGTAGTGATAATTATATGCATAAGGAAATAAAGAAGGGATAAACAAACTGTGAAAGGGGGACAACTTTCAGGAAAAAAAAATACTGAAACCCAGAGAGAAAGGCATGAGAAATGACTCAGCCTTGATTTTGTTTAATTAAGATAGGACAGAGAGCAATTAAGATAGGCTTTTAAGATTTTATTATTATATCCTGCAAAGAGCATTCCCAGAATCCCTGCCATGATCTATTTCTTGACCTGCCCTAGCTTGAAGGCCTGAAAGCCAGAACATGTCTATTCTGGAGCAAATCCACTAAATTCAACAGTCCTTACTCTCAAAAATTCACAGTTCTTAAAACGAACCTATTTGAAGTTTAGTGCAAGTCTCCCAAGCTTTTCCCTCCATGCAACCTGCTTTTCTTAGATTCTTACCTTTGTTTTCAAGTGTGGTGATGTATTAGCGTGCGATTTTTTGTTCGAAACTGAAAGAATAAGAGAAAAGTGTGCATTATTATTAAAAGAGGATGTCATGTATCATAAACATGTTACACCCATCCAAGGATAGCCCCCCCCCCCAACCCCAATCTTGCCCTTTGATGCTTAACAGCAGAGTGGAATGGGGGCACCACAAATTTCATTTACTATTTTTTTTCACCCCTATCCTTTAAAACAGGGAACTGCTTCTGCTGCTTACCAAAGCATTATTCTCTTCTTCAAGCTGATTTGATAAATACCTGTATGTTTCATTTTGGTTCCTTTTTTTCCTCAACCCTCAGAGAAGCTCAATATATTTTCGATGCTTCTAAATAACAGAAGTTGGACAAATTTCTTATCCAGAGACATGCCCCTTCATGTCATGATTTAGACTGCAGCCAAGGCAATTATTAAGGCCTTTACGGTTTTTGGAAACAGCACTCTTGTGTATCTCATACTCAAGACAATTTTTTTTATTTTTAAAAATGCATTATTTCCACATAAGAATTTTTTTTTTAATTAAAAAGGGCAAATCCAGATGGAAAAACATCTGGATGCAGCTCATCCTTTTTTCACTGAACTCAAAATCAGGAACAGATATATTCATTCTGTCCCCACCTTGTAAAAACAAAGGAGGTCAAATTAACACGGGGTCACAGGCTAACCTGCCAATGAGAGGACCAAATAAGACAATGTAAGAATCAGAATCTGCACTTCCCAAATCTAAGTGGTTAGAAGTTCCCTTTGAGCAAAACACGAACAAATCTCATTTAATTATGAAAAAAACATCCTTTCATCCCTACAATCTGATACTCTCTCGAAGTCTACATGGATCATACTCTGCTTTTCAATGAGCTTCATGGATAGTGACACTGAGTGTGTGTGGGTGTGTGTGTGTGTGATTGTACTTTTAACACTCGGGGCAAGAAATCAGGCCAGCCGCTTTCCATTTTAGCCATACATCTCCTACAGAGATTTCTGCAATGCCCCAAATCAAACAGCAAAGCAGCAAACACTACATTGAACCCCACAGGAACACAGCAGGCACAGGGGACACACCGCTGGTTTTCATCAGCCCCGAGTGATGCAAGAAACTAGGAGAATTAGGGATCCAAGAACTGTTATGCAGCTTAGTGGAAAAGATGCATGTTTATGTGTGTGCAGGAGAATGGTCCCTGAGGAATTAGAAAAACAGGCATTCCAAGTAACCAGAGTACCCTGGGGGTGGGGGGGTGACTTTCCAAACTTGAGGGGGAAATGTTGCAGCATTTGTCCTCCACTACCTGCAAGAATGCATCCCGTTTAGACCTCTCCAATAGTTTCATAAATTCTGATAAAAGTCTTCAGAGCTCTCACCAAGGCAAGATTTCGTTTCCAATGGGGTTGGGTGGGGGGAAGCTTGCTATACAAAAATACTTTGTCCTCAGGGTCAACTTGCCAGGCCGCTGCAAGCACACAGCTGTGGGAAAGGATGTAGCCTCCCAGCTGGCCAAGAGCCCACAGTTTCAAGTGATTTTAGAAGAGAAAACAAGCCCCACCAGCTCTCTTTTCTCTGCACTGGAAACTAAACAAGCCAGGAAAAGCAGGAGGTTTGGCTCCACTACAAAACCCCAGCCATCATCCATCCTTTTAAGTTCGCCCTGGAAATCTGGACACCTCACTCGAATTTGCTAGGGAAGGAAATGGGAATTGCTTGGGGAAATCCCTCAACGCCGTTACCCTATACCGGTTTCACAACATGCCCCCACGCCCGGTACTCATCTTATGAAATTGTATTTTTGTTGAATAATTAAAAAAAATAAGATTCAAACTCTCCCCCACCTTTCTACAGCATACACAGATCCTACGACCCCGTTCTGTTTAAAATGTTAAACTGAGCATTTGCCAGAACTCGACCTCTGATCTCTCTCTCTGGGTAAGAAAGCAGACCCGGCACAAGCCAGGATCTAGGCACCATCGCTGTCTGTCAGGAAAAGAGGCGAAGAAAACGAGCTTTTTGACACCCAGTGGTCGGGCAGACGTGGAGAGAGAAAATGGGGACCGGGCAATTTTGGCCAGGGGGTTCAGGTCGAGAGGCAACGAAAGCGACGCGTATCTTGCAAAGCGGAGCCCGGCTTTTAAGAGCGCTTAGACCCGCCGTGCATCTCTGCCAAAAAGGCAGAGCCGGCGGACCAACCGGGGTTTTCCACCCCAGCCATGCAAACCCTCCATGCAAACCCTCCAAACCCTTTTGGAGCGCCCACCCAGGATCCGCACCTTCCCACGCGGCCCCTTCTCGCCCGCGATCCTCTCTCCAACTTGCTGGCTGCGGCTCATTCTCCTCTCACGGCTCATCGTCTTCCGCTCTCGACTCCCGCCGGCTCCCGAATGCCTCTTGCTCGCGCTGGTCACCAGAAATCTTTAAGGGAGCCCCCCCACCACCCTCGGCATGACGCAACCCTTGCGCCATATCTGCCCAATGGGCGACGCCGCGCCTTTCCATTGGCGGGACGAAGGCAGCCGCCGCCCAATGGGCCGTCGTCGTCCTTTGGCTACGCCCCGCCTTCTCCAGTGTTGGGTGACGCAGCTCCGCCGCGGTGGATACTGCCGCGTCGCACCCGGAAATGACTCCTCCCGAAATGTCCCCCCCTCCCTTCAGGGTCACGAGTCTTTAAGTGGGTGAGTCATGCGCTGGGGATGATGCAATGTCCTGGCAACCGTTGGCGGTCACGGCAGCGGGAGCCCAGGCTGGAGTCCCGACCTTGGCCCTCTTAGGTCCCCTTTACAGGGCCTGCCTTGCTTCCTTTGCTCTCTCCCCTTCCCTCCCCTTTCTTCCAATGAGCCTGTGCCCGAGTCTCCTAGTAGTAAACTAGGCCGAATTACGTTGGGAGGCAACCCTGATCATCTTTTATGACGTCATGCCACGCCCACCGTTTGGTTAAAGGGCCAGTTGTCTCTGGGGAAACAGCGGCAGGGCCTCCCCTTGAGCTGTCCTTGCGCATAATGGTACTTGGCCCGTTGTTGCTCTAGTGGTCTGTGTTATTATTGTTATTATCTTCACCTGAAAAGGGGGAGCCTTTTTGGGGAATGTAAATATAATGAAATAAATAAGAGCTGTTCAAGATACTGGATTAATAGCACGGACTTGAAAGGAGTAAGCCTGTGTGTGCATTTGCTTTTGAATAAAAAAACCAGAGTTGTGAAGAAAAAGCATTCTCTCCCTTGGTTTTTAATGATGCCATATAGGAATTCCAGAAAGCCCAACTCCCGTAAATGACTGCTGTTTTGAAAACAATCTGCTCTATATAATCAGTTCTTCTTAATCGGGACTTTTTAAACCAGTCGTTTTAACTGGTCACATCTAAACGTTGCACCTGGAATAAAAAGCAAGCAATTCCTTGGGAAGAGACACCCGCCCCCCCCCCCAAAAAAAAAAAGTATATACCCACATTGTGTCTCTTTCTACCTCAAATCTAGTCAAAGAAAGGAGGCAGCAGAGCTTTGCCCAATTCTAACAGTCCTTTGTTTAGGAGAAACACTAAAACAATAAGGAAACATAAAAATGATATATTAGTCTAGAAAAGCAGGTACTTTAGGTAAGTTGGTCGAAATTGATCTTGGCACAAAAATTCAGGCTACTTCTGACTCTGCCCAAATAGGATTACCAAATGATTTATCATTTTAAACAATATGAAAAAGCCTAACTGCTCTGTGTATCGTAGCTAAATGTAGACTCTTGAATGGATTTCATTCATCAAGGGATTCAAGCCACTTGAATAGGTTTCATAAAAATAAATGCAATTGCAAGTGATATAAAACAAGCACCAGATTTAGAAAAAAAAGACTTGCATTTTTAAGCTGGAATGTTATGATTATTTCACTTGAAGATGAATTTGAGAAGCTACCTTTATTTTATTGGCGGTGTAATTTGAATAACTTGATATTTCATTTGATTGTTATGCTTGTGAGCCAGAATCTGAGTTTCCCATCAGCAAACCTCTACATATCATTTTGTGGCGCTCTGAACTGCAAAACATTCTACGGTGACATTCTGTTTATAGGAAATGCTAGTCAGACCTTGCACAGCTTATATCCCCTAAAAAGACACATTGTAATATAAGTTTTCTCTCAGTGTTGCTTAAGGGGATGTTTAGTAGAGGGTGGACAAGCTTTCAGGGAACCTTCAGAGCTCCCACAAGAACTTCTAAAGAATCCTGGTGTACACTACCAAACAATTGCAAAATTTTATAGACTTGGGCCTAAACCTCTAGCATACAAATCCACATTAAAATATGGCTCTTACTGTCATAATTACAGCACTGCAGATTGGGAACATTAATAAGTTATACTGTATTAGAATTAGAAAATGAGATCAGTTATTAATGAATAGTTAGAAAAGTTATTAATAAAAAGCATGCTTTTTAATAAATTGCCAACTAATATTTATATTCTCTGAAGAACTTTGGGATTATGACTGGATATAATTTCTCACCACCACCATTCTCCTACATATAACTACACGGTATGTTATATTTTTGACATCTGTTCACAAATATGACCACTGATCAAACCAGATGTCTGCTTGTTAGTCCTCGATTTACAACCGCAGTCAAGGCCAAAATTTCTGTTGTTCAGTGAGACATTTGTTTAAATGAGTTTTGCCGTTTTATGATTTTTCTTGCCACAATTGTCAAGTGAATCACTGCAGTTGATAAGTTTGCAACCTGGTTGTTAAGTGAATCTGGCTTTCCCATTGATTTTGTTTGTCAAGTTTCAAAAGGGAATTAATTATGTGACCCTGGGACACAGCAAAAGCCATAAATATGAATCAGTTGCAAAGCATCTGAATTTTGATTACATGATCATGGGGATGCTACAAAGGTGGTAACTATGATAAATGGTCGTATGTCACATTTTTCAGTGCCATTGTAACTTTGAATGGTCACTAAACGAATTGTTGTAAGTCAAGGACTATCACTATAAGACAATGTTTTTATTTTGGCCAGAATGTTGTTGGATGTCTGCGAAAGATGTGATTTATGAAGTCATCAAGACTTGTAGAAATAATTCTCTTTGAATTATTTAATATGAAATAACCTTTTGTCAGCTTCTGCTCCATTTCTGAGAACCACAAATCATAATTTACCATGCTTGGTGGTATCCAATACATTGCCTATTTATCCATTTTTAACACATTTTCCTTGATCCCAATGTCTGCTTAATGTATAATTTGCATATAATTCTATATTTTATTTCTATATATATAATTCTATATTTTTCATAATTAAGATATGTATTGCTTTGATCTCCACTTCAGTTTCTTTGTGTTTAACATTCAGTTGTGCTCTGGTTTAATTAGCAGAATATGCACAGCTTTAATCACCTACATGTCACTCAGATCATAGTCTGTACAACGCTTTGGATGGGCGTTACGTTCTTGCCTTCAAAGCATGTTTTGGGAATCAAATCCAGAACCCTAAACTTTTCTGTTAAATTAGTAAAACAGCCTAAAGAACATCCCACCACTGAAATGCCAGATAAAATTGTATCAGGTAATGGAAACACCTCGCTTACACCATCCCTTGAATGCACAGCCATAAGTCAAATAGTAGTGAATTATCAGTTCAGAGCATTTTAAAAAAGAAGCTACATTATTTGCACTGGATCTCTATCAATTATTACTTATCAGCTAATTGTCTACTTCAGCTTCTCAGGCAGAAACAAGCTGCCTGAGAATCTGTAGCCTTTGCTGGATCAAATGAGAAATCTATTCAGGATTTTGTTTGCCGCATGGTCAGTAAGATGCCTCTGGAAAGCTAGCAGCACAGGCATGAAGACAAGTTTTCTCCTGCTAATCCCCCACTTTCTCCAAGTGAGAACACAACAGCTTCTTCCATGCAAAGGGCTAGGCTAAAATGAGGTTTTGTTTAAAGCTGTTTGTTGCCCAGGTACTTAGTTCAGTAAGGTATCTAAATACAGCTGATCAGGTTGAGCAAATCATGGTTAAATTAATTGGTATATTTATTTATTTTTAATTCAATCCAATCCTTTATTGTCAATGCACAACGTGTGCAGTGAAATTGAGTTATCCTATATTTATTCTACAGCCATCCATCTCATACCTGTGACTTTAGGCAATTTACATTCATTCGTTTTTAATTCTTCCTTGGCTGTCCCTGCCCATTGTGGATGGGCTTTGGATTTTACTGTTTATTTTACTTTTCAGAATAGCGGGGAGATTCCCTAGAATAACTTTTTACCATCTAGAGAGTTTCCATCATAGATCGCCTTTACTTAATGTAATTGTATATATACAGTGCACACAAGTTTTATCCATTCGGAGGCAAAACAAGGGTGGGCATGTAAGGACTTCGTCCTTCATTCCCGTTTAAAAGACCACTGCAGTGCGGGATCGGGTCCATTCCAAAAGCAGCCCAAACCTCTGCAAGCGCCTTCCAGACGAGCGGCTCGTTTCCGAGCATCTTAAGATCTAGTGGGCGAAGGCAAGGCAAGGCACGGCAAGGCAAGGCAAGGCAGGCCGCAAACAACAGGCGACAGGATTTACTGCCGCGAGTGCCGCTCCCATTTCCTCACCGGGACTTCGAAACAACCCGAAAGGGCCCAGGCCAGGTTTTCCTGCCAACCCTGCGCGCAAAGCGCAGCTCCTGCGCCCTAAGCGCAGAGCGGAGGAGGTCGGGAACGGAATTCCCAGGGCTGTTCCCCCACTCCCCAACCTCCACCCTCACCCGGCCCCCAATGCGCATGCCAGGGAGGAAGCTCCCTTGCTCTACCCCCTCCTCTTCCTGGCACTGAGTCCAGGGGGGAGGGAGGGAGTGAGGTAGGCACTGGGGGGTGGGGGTGGAGAGCACCAGCGATCCTCTGCACCCTGACCCCCCACCCACCCACGCGCCCACCCGGCACCCCACCGCAGGTGGGAGGGAGCCTCCCGTAGACACCCCCCCCCCCCAGGAGAGAGACGCGGTTACAAGTTGGAGCTTGCCGCTGCTTCTGGGGAGGGGGCACCATGAACCAAGGTAAGTGCCAAAGGGGCCCCGGGCACACTCTGAAGTCGGACTCGGGGGTGCACTTGGCACGGGCGAGGGGAATCGCGAGTGCCCGGAGTCGAGCCGATCCTCCCGCTGCAGCTTCTCTTGACAGTTCAAACTTCTGCCGGAGTTGCCCAGCCTTTCCATTAAAAGAGGAGCTGCTGGGGGAAAGGCGATTTGGCCGCCACCTCTTAAAAAACTACTCTTCCCTGTACCAAAAGGGAATGAATAATGCCTTTGGGGAGAATGGGGTGTGTGTGTGTTTCCCTTTGAGACCCCATTGCACAAAGCTAAAAAGAAAGATTGCCAGGGTGGTTGGTTGCCTTATATTCTCTCTTCTTGGGGGGAGGGGGGGGTGTTTTCCAAACCCCACTCCTGGACCTTCAGTTACTGCTATGGTGGGAAAAGTCCAGCCATTCTTCAAGGACTAAGGGGGTCGGTGACCCAAGGGGAAAAGCGGGCAGTACCAGAAAATCACTGGGTGCTGTTCCCAGCTCCTGTTTTCAGGCTCTTCCCAAGTGCAGGTGGCCAAAAAAGGGTAGTAGACGGAAGAGGTGCATGTCACCGATCTATTTCCCCACAAATTTCTCTTTAAGAGGATTTCTCCTGGAATCTGGAGAATTTCTGTATTTCCCATTCTTGCCTTGATACCTTTTCAGACTGTGGGGGGCTGGAGTAAAAAAGGAGGACTCGCCTCCTCCAGTGTGATTGAAAGGTTAAAAAAGTCACCAGAGAAGTGATCAGGACCATTCCCGACTCATTCAATATCCAGTCGAAATAAAAGGAGGTCAATAGACTTTAGGAAATCATTTAGGGAAGTCAGAGGCAAAATAGGCAGAAAGTCTTCCGCCTGGAAGTGTTGTGTAAAAGGGTGGTGGAAATAGGGGTCCAACATACTCAGAGGTCACCAGGTTGGGAAAGTCAAGAATAGAACAATAACTCTTAGAATCCTTTTCTTCAGATTACAGAATTGCTCTGGCAGTTCCCATCCAAGCATCAGTTATTATCTTTGGGGGGGGGGGGGGGATTGGAAACTAGATCTTCTTCAGTAGGAATTTGCTTATCAGGTAGTGGTAACTCCTTGGTCATTGTTAAAAAGTTTGAAAAGTTTTGCTTCCTATGCAAAATCCCCATGTGTTCTCATTATTTTGGATAAGGACAAGTGATTCTTAGTGCAGGGATTTAATTTGCAGGAATCTAGGCAGTAATAATTAATGGTACAATATATATTTTCAGCCAGACTTGTTTGTCTTGTGATTTATTTTGTTTTATTATTATTTTGACACATTTGAAAACATGCTGCCTTCCAGATATTTTGGACTACAGTTCCCAGAATTACATGCAATTATTATGTAGCTAGTGATCAGGGGAGCTGAAGTTGGAAGGCACCGGATATAGTATTCTCCTCCCCACCCACCCCACCCCAAAAAAGAACTAGGTTAGATTCTACAATATTACCAATTGTTCAAAATGTGCACTATGTGTTTGTTGAAAATAGCTAGATTAGGTAAACACACCTTGCAGAACATAAACAATGCTAGCCTTGTTTAAAGGTTAATCAGAATGCAGTTATACAATCAAGAGACTAGTGTAATCTTTTTGCTGCATAATTGATTAGTTAGTCCTCAACTTATGATCACAACTGAGCTCAAAATTTCTGTTGCTAAATGAGTTAAATGAGTTTTGCCTCATTTTATCACCTTTCTTGCCACACTTATTAACTGAATCACTGCAGTTGTTAAGTTAGTAACATGTTTGTTAAGTGAATCTGCAAAAAGTAATCACGTTACCCCAGGACATTGCAACCATCATAAATATAAATCAATTGTCAAGTGTCTGAATTTTAATGATGTGACCACAGGGATACTGCAATGGTTGTAAAGTAAAAAAAAATGGTCAGTCACTTTTTTCAGTGCCCTTATAATTTTGAATGATCATTAAATGAACTGTTATAAGTTGAGGACTACCTGTATCCTGATGGAGGATATCTATCCTGCATTACAAGATCTTAGCACGTGGCCAACTTCCATTACACTGTGGCAATCAGGTTCCTGAATATAGCGTCTGACTTTTTATCTTCTTCAGTGGGTCAGCGTAGTTTTCTAGGCTGCTTTAAAAAGTCCCCTCCAAATAATCAAATTCTTTGAATATATCCAATACATCCACGTACAGCCAAGTCTTAACATTTTAAAATGTATACTCAATATAAAATACATACTACAACCTATATACTGTTGATTTCTATGCAACAGAACTAGAAGTATCTAAGCCTTAGTCCAGGGGTTGGGAACCTTGGCTCTTTCATGACTCATGGACTTCAACTCCCAGAATTCCTGAGCCAGCCATGCTGGCT